>JAQBSW010006560.1:12500-45000 GCA_029291075.1 Eudiplozoon nipponicum | reverse complement strand
TAAGCACCAATCCAACTTTATTTAACCAGGCCTCGAACAAAAGCAAAATTCATCAGTCACACGTACAAATCCGTTTCGACCTTCCATGATCAACGTCAGAGTACGACGTCAAACTGACTAGCGAGATTCAAACCGCTTTGCACAAATCTGGAAAGCAAAATTAGCTGTAGATTGTTAAACAATTTGCCGACCATGGAAGGCCGAATCCCGTCAGTGCGTTTGACTGATTGTAGGTTTGCTATGTTGTTCGACGACTTGTTAAATACAATAGGATTGGTGTTTACCTCAATCTCACAAATTTGATTTTTTAAATTGTTACAACCACTCACGCAATCCTTGATTTTTTAATATTTTTTACCTATATATATATATATATATATATATATATATATATATATATATATATATATATATATATATTAAAAGCTAAAAGTTGATACTCTTGACTGCATAGAAATTTTGTAGCCATTTACAGTTAGGTACAATTTATGCGAGACTACCAGATTTGATTATAGCGCCATCTAATTTTGCTTTCTATATATATATACAATGCGGTTTGACCCTTACAATATTCCAGTTTGTATTGCCATTTGATGATCATCATAGAATAATAGTACGTCAGTACGTTTGATTGAAAGCGTTTTTGCTATGTTGTTCGACGATTGGTTAAATACAATGTGATTTGTGTTTAGTTCAAGCTCGCAAACTTGATTTTAAAAATTTTTGCCACCACCTGCGCAACCATTGATTGTTTAATTGTCACAAATGGCTATTTAAATTTAGCAAAACTCAACTCGACTATAATATGTTTGTTTTACGGAATCCGTGTTTTGTAAACAAAGGAAATTGCGATGGAATAAATACAAATATTATATAATAAAATACATAAAGCGGGAAAAGTATATGCCAAGACACGCGCAACCTATTCACCAGATTATAAACGAATCATGTAAGATCTTCTTTCCTTTTGTTTCTAAGGATTAGACGCGTTTCAAATACAACAATTTTTTATAATTTTTCGCTTAATATCTTCTTGAAACACGCCTGATCTTGAGTTTAATTGTTATAGAAAATGTATTTAGTTATTTCGGAAACGCACATTCTGTGTCAGCTATGATTGATTTAAAATACTTTTGAGCTTACGATTTTAGTAATCGGCCCGTTCAAATTACATAGTGTATTGAGCATCTATGACATTTTCGTCAGTTTATCGATTTTTATGTCCACGAAACACAGACGACGAAATTGGATAAGCAAGTTTTCACAAAAGCTACCGCGAGCAGATTAGGAATGGGGCAATATAGGATTCATCATTTACTGATACTTTACTGAAGATTTTGTAGTTAGACACAAAAATATTTAGAGATATGTATCAATGTGTGTGCCTTTTATTTTAGTAGTTATCGTATCATATCAGCATAGATTAATGTATAATCTATATAGCCAATAATTGTATATTTGGTATTGCGCACCTAGTAACAAATTAGTTTAAAAAGACCTGGAGAGTATACCAAAGTTATCCTGAACAAAAGATACAATCTCATGTACAAGCAAATGTTAGCAACTCATCTGTTAGACACGGTATTGCGCCCTATACCAACTCCATACCTGATCAAGAAATATAGAAAAACTGGACAGTAAAATTTCTTATACGATTTTTTTTATTCCAACTGTAATGGAGCTAACCCAAAATAATGTTCTCGTCAAAGTGATTTCAAAGCCAGCTGCTTACAAATAATATACACCGAGCCTCTAAATGATCACCAGGATACCGGACCTGTAAAATGTACAAACACATTGGTTATCAAGGTGAGCTAACTTTCACCAAAATAAAGAATTCTAACCAATTCTGAATATTTGTTACACCAGCAAATCCATGCACTCTTGCCTCAATCAATATCAGTTATCACAGTGCGTGTTAAGCATGAAATCATCTAATTAATTATATAGAATTTATATATTCTTTGTTATGTTATGCTAATACATATGCAATAGTGTTTTAGGTATTCCGGAATTGGTAACTAATTTGTTGAGTTAAAACCAGACGGATGCACCGAATTCAGCATTAGCCAGAGGTGCAATTTTTTGTACACATAGCCAAAACAAAATCACACGTTAACACTTTAGAAGTAGAAACTTCAACATACACGCTAAAATGGGCGTGCCTTGTTTTCTACAAATACGCAACATCCCATCTTATCTACTATGATAGGCATTTCCGTTAAGCTATATAAGAAATGATTCTCACTGCCTGAGCTATTAATGCTAGTCTCAATGCTCCGTTATTTTCGTATCATTTTTAGCACTCAGGTTGAGAACTTGAAAGGAATTGTAATTTTAGAGCAAAATTCTCGTGCCATAAGACAGGTGGCGTGGCAGAATTTAATTATGCATATACTGCATTTATGCATGAGTCCATAGAATGTTTTACACTGTTAAATGGTACAGTATTTATGCCGTAGATTATCAATTACAGACTGCAAAATTTCCTTGCACTTGCTTTGCCTAAAGAGGCTTAGGCAACACAACTTCATATTTTCTTAAAACCAAACTTTGCAATGCTTATTTTCGAATATATTGTTAGTCAAAATTTTAACACGATCCATGTGGAATATATTTCAATCAGCTTTATTCAAAATCTTTTCTTAAATATTTTATAACCATTTCCGTTTTCGTATTACATTGGTGCTCGTCGCGAATCATTAAATGACTATTTAATGAGTACCGGATACAAACACTATGGTTTCCGAGTCGGTACATGACACCAACCTGATGGATATAAATTTATGCTAAAATTCACCCAAATTGAGAATTACAACAATTTCCGAACACCTGTTACTCCAGTTAAACCATACACTCTGGCCTTCATCGATATGAGTTATCACATTTCGCGGTAAGCATGACATCATTCAATTTAATATATTACAGTTAAATACTGTTTTTTGCCAAGAACTAATATATAGGCAAGTATGTATTAGGTTTTGCCAACCTAGTAACAAATTAGTTCAGTTGTGACCAGAAGGATAAACCAAAGACAGCATGAACGTAAAGTATAATCTGAACTAATTTGTTACTAGGTTCGCAAAACCTAATACATACCTGCATATATATTAGTTCTTCGCAACAAACAATATTTGACTGTAATATAATGAATTGAATGATGTCATGCTTACCGCGAAATGTGATAACTGATATCGATGAAGGCCAGAGTGTATGGTTTAACTGGAGTAACAGGTGTTCAGAAATTGTTGGAATTCTCAATTTGGGTGAACTTTAGCATAAATTTATATCCATCAGGTTGGTATCATGTACCGACTCGGAAACCATAGTGTTAGTATCTGGTACTCATCGATTTCTCAAAAGGTATCAGTTACTAACATAATAGCCATAGTGTTAGTATCCTTTACAGACTCGGTATATATATTATAGTGTGAGTTAGCATTGAAGCTGTATTGTCGTTGACTTTACATTATGTTAGCTTCACTATTACAGGTTTACACATTCGTCTAGGAGATTGTATCGTTCTATTATTCCACATTCTTCTACCAAATATACAGTGGTTAAAGGGCGTAATACCGGCTCCTACTGATGAGTCGCCAGTAAGCACGAAACGAATGCGCATGAGATAATACTTTCCGTTCATGCTGCCTTTGGTTTATCCTTCTGGTCACAACTGAACTAATTTGTTACTAGGTTCGCAAAAACCTAATACATACTTGCATATATATTAGTTCTTCGCAACAAACAGTATTTAACTGTAATACATTGAATTGAATGATGTCATGCTTACCGCGAAATGTGATAACTGATATCGATGAAGGCCAGAGTGTAAGGTTTAACAGGAGTAACAGGTGTTCGGAAATTGTTGTAATTCTCAATTTGGGTGAACTTTAGCATAAATTTATATCCATCAGGTTGGTATCATGTACCGACCCGGAAACCATAGTGTTAGTATCCGGTACTCATCGATTTCAAAAAAGGTATCAGTTACTAACACAATGGCCATAGTGTTAGTATCCTTTACAGACTCGGTATATATATTATATAGTGTGAGTTAGCATTGAAGTCGTATTGTCGTTGACTTCAGATTATGTTAGCTTCACTATTACAGGTTTACACATTCGTCTAGGAGATTGTACCGTCCTATTATTCCACATTCTTCTACCAAATATATAGTGGTTAAAGGGCGTAATACCGGCTCCTACCGATGAGTCGCCAGTAAGCACGAAACGAATGTGCATGAGATTATACTTTCCGTTCATGCTGCCTTTGGTTTATCCTTCTGGTCACAACTGAACTAATTTGTTACTAGGTTCGCAAAACCTAATACATACTTGCATATATATTAGATCTTCGCAACAAACAGTATTTAACCGTAATATATTGAATTAGATGATGTCATGCTTACCGCGAAATGTGATAACTGATATCGATGAAGGCCAGAGTGAATGGTTTAACAGGAGTAACAGGTGTTCGGAAATTGTTGTAATTCTCAATTTGGGTGAACTTCAGCATAAATTTATATCCATCAGGTTGGCATCATGTACCGACTCGGAAACCATAGTGTTAGTATCCGGTACTCATCGATTTCAAAAAAGGTATCAGTTACTAACACAATAGCCATAGTGTTAGTATCCTTTAAAGACTCGGTATATATATTATATAGTGAGTTAGCATTGAAGTCGTATTGTCGTTGACTTTAGATTATGTTAGCTTCACTATTACAGGTTTACACATTCGTCATATAGTGTGAGTTAGCATTGAAGTCGCATTGTCGTTGACTTTAGATTATGTTAGCTTCACTATTACAGGTTTACACATTCGTCTAGGAGATTGTACCGTCCTATTATTCCACATTATTCTACCAAATATATAGTGGTTAAAGGGCGTAATACCGGCTCCTACTGATGAGTCGCCAGTAAGCACGAAACGAATGTGCATCAAATATAGAATGTCTGATTTGAAGTCACTCATATTACAATCGATCAATTTCGCTAGCTCCTGAGACATTTTTCATTAGTTATCGTTGATAGTGCCACTTCTTCGTAAGAAATGATAAGCCGATAGCCGTCTGGTTTTCGTCTTGCAGATTCTTCGAAACGAAGAATGAAGTTATCCTGGTTTCACACTGCTTTGTTTCTTAAATCTGTGACTCATGGGTATTTTAAAAGAGCTTGTTAAATAGGTTTTTTTGTAGGCTAATAGGCTAACATTAATTGTCACAGTTATTAATCGTTTTTTGCTAGGTCTTAAACTGGAAGGTTTCTCGCTGTCAGCCGACATGGTTTATATTACCCAGTCGGCTGGTCGTCTTATGCGTGCCATCTTTGAGATTGTTTTGCACAAAGGCTGGGCTGAACTTGCTGACAACGCGCTAACGCTAGCGAAAATGATTGAGCGACGCATGTGGGAGTCGATGTGTCCACTTCGTCAGTTTAAAAAGTTGCCCGACATGGTTATTAGTAAGCTGGAGAAAAAGTCACTGCCGTTCGACCGTCTCTACGACATGAATCATCACGAACTGGGGGAGCTGGTGCGAATGCCAAAAATGGGCAAACCGCTGCATAAATATTTGCATCAATTGCCCCGTCTGGAGATGAGTGTCCACATGCAACCGTTGACCAGATCGACGCTGCGTGTGGAGCTGACATTGACGCCGGACTTTTTGTGGGACGAAAAGACGCATGGTAATTCACAGGCGTTTTGGATATTTGTCGAGGATGTAGACGGCGACGTGATTCTTCATCACGAGTACTTTTTGTTGAAACAGCGTTACGCTGCTGAGGAACACGTTCTCAGGTAAGGCTATAGCAACTCTGTGACCAGGTTGTTTAACATTGCTGGTGCTTGCCTGTCTAGTTGTAAACTAACAAATGTACTTCTTTTTAAAAAAATTCTATTCTTTGTCTCTATTAGGGCAAATAATATCTTGCTTGAAGGTAAAACGAACATTGTAGCATAAGCTTTGCAATGAGTTTGCTGCCAGTAAGGCTACGTATGAGAATTAGCATTAGTTTTATGTCGCATCGTCGAAACATTACAACTTCTCCGAATCCTACGCGCAGCTCCAACATATTGGCTTTGGTCACCATGAAAAATAGGTACGGGCATTTCCAACTTTTGAATCGCAGTTGATTAGGCGCTTCCTTTATCACAGTGTACTCTATTGCAAAAAACGTGGTTTTGTTTGGATTTCTCGGGACACCTGTCTTCTGTCACGATGTCCAGGCTCGTTTGGCTTACTGCTGCCTATTTTGGCAAATTAAGCAAGTTGCCATAATCTCTTGTCTAGGCATCAAATCCTAGTTTTCAAGCCAATTATACTCCGGATACTCCCTTATGCCTGAGGGTCGGGAGAGTATCTGCGAGCGCCTGGACAACACCGTAAATCGATTTGTTCTACAGATTTGGTTTGGCTTATAACAAAATTCGTACGTAAACATGCATTGTACACACGAATTAAAGCGTCTTAATACTACCTTATGGACATAAGTTCTTTTAGTACCTACCTCGTCGTAGATTAAGATCTCAGCTTATGTATTCTTTCATATTCTTTTACCGCTTCATCGTTTAAAAATGTTCTGTCTAATGCTTGTTTTTTTACGTTTTAACTGAATATGTTTATTTACACCACTGTATAATCGACGCCGTACATAATGTTCCCTTAAACCTTTTTCATTCTTATACGTGTAGGTTTATAGTGCCCATCTTTGATCCACTTCCACCGCACTATTTTATACGTAGCGTCTCTGATAGGTGGATTGGCGGCGAGGTAACTCTTCCAGTCTCTTTTCGCCATTTGTTGTTACCAGAGAAAACAGCGCCACCAACCGAGTTGTTAGACCTTCAACCGTTGCCTATAACGGCGCTTAGAAACAAGGAGTTTCAAGCACTATACGCCGACCGTGTTCGTGTACTCAATCCAATTCAGACTCAAGTAAGCTAACTCATGTCCGATATCTGTTGGAAATGTTGAATTTGTGACGTAAAGGTCACGCTTTTCTCTTTTTTTCTAGTGAGCATTTTAGAATGACAATTGAAACTGATGTGGTACTTTTTTGAACAATGAGCACTCTTTCAAACGAATTTTTAAAATTAAATTTAAAATATTGTTTTTTTTCATATATGTTTCTTCGGAAGACTTATTTTATAATTATGCTATGATTTTCGTCTCATAGTCATAACACGTTCCGACCTACATGAATTCATACTACACTGCATTACACAGGAAGAGCATAGTGATGCTTCACTGGTCCACAAAGAAGATATTCATAATTATGCTTCTGCTTTATATGAGCTCGTTCCTAGTGAAGAAAAGAGGCTGCGTATGTCGGGCCTCTTCATTGTTTTGTCAGGTACGAGACTCTCTAAGATCGTTTTATAGCCACGAATATAGCTCAAGGAGTCATGAATGCACATAGACAAGTGCACCATAAAAAGATCTAATGTTTTCTTCTTTTAAATAATATGATGTTCCGATGGGCTCTGCCATTAATCGTAATCAACGCTGTGGCTCCAGAAAAAGTAAGAAAGAATTTTTTGACACCCTCACTCGATCTGAGGCATCATTATCACAATGGACGTCTTCGTGCCTTTTTTGGTCTCGGGTGATACGGTTGAAGAGTCACAAGGTTTTCATCGCGCCTCCGAGCTCTATATTTAAATTGTTCGCAGTTTCTGATTGGACAATTGTTTAGCGACGCGCATTGTTTTAAAACGCACTTGTTTTTGTTCTAAGTAATAATGGGTCCGTATTTTCGTTATTAGTCGAAAAAATATTCTTGACTGTCATTTTGAACAAATAATTTCTCCTATTTAGGTGTTTGAGTCGCTATACAACTCAGACGATAATGTTTTTCTGGCAGCCCCGACTGGCAGTGGGAAAACGTTATGTGCTGAACTTGCGATTTTCCGGCTTATCTCAAGTACGGCAGCGGCTGCCACTGCTCAGGTGGACCAAAAACTATTGAACGAGCAGGATAATAGCGATGAAGAGTCCGATCCAGACAAACGCGAAAAGATGATTTCTGCACTAGCCGATCAGTTTCGCTGTGTTTTCGTGACACCGAAAGAGGAACAGGCTGAAGCACGCTATGCCGACTGGTCAGCACGATTTGGTGAAAAAGGCCTAGGAAAACGTGTGGTTAAGCTAACTGGTGAGACTGCGGTCGATCTGAAACTGTTGGCTAGAGGACAGGTGGGTATACGTATATAATGCAAATACCCGTTTTACTATTGCCTTTTAATTCGATTTTCGTGGTAAACAGTTCTCTGATAAGCCCATACTTATATTGCTGTATACTTTTTCATATCTTTATCTACATACATACACCCACGTATGAACGAACAAATATATAAGGCTCTCTTACTAAGGGTTTCTGATGAGCCTATTCTAATGAGGCAGAATTAACCGGAACTCTACTGTGAACCCTGTTTTCTGCTAGATTAAAGTTATTGTAATGAAATTAAATTTATGACCCACCTCGTTTGTAGCTACGCCCACCCATCGAAGTGGCCCTGGTAGCTTGACGAAAAGGTTATAAAATGGACAAACTCAAGCATTGCCATAACCAGCGTAATCAACGTTTCAAAACCGGCAAAGATGTAGATGGTGCATCATAGGGTAGCTAAGTATAAATGGTTGGTTCGTATATTTTTCTCTTATGTAACGCCTCCTGTCGCTCGGCTGTGAATAGCCCAGACCAAATCGAGCAAATGCACCGATCTACAATGTTATACATTGGCTGGTAGCTGTAGTTGGTCATCTTAATTCTCCGCGGCATAAAGGAAGACCAACAGTATGTCTGAATTATAGACCTTTGTCTTTTCGCTGTGAAAAATCAATGGACGACCCAATATTAGTAGGCTAAGTATCTAGTTGGTAAACGTATTAAGTCCTAGGGTTGTTGTTACGAAAAACTAAATTTTACTGCATAAACTTGTACGCGTTGGGAATTTACTTATTAAGGAAATTAACAAAAAAATATTTTTATATCCAAAAAGAATGAAAAAATGCCTGATAGATAAATCTGTTCGGTAATGCCTAGTAAAAATTTAATTATAGTCAGGATTGCCAGTCGAAGTCGAATTACTTTCCCAGTGTGATTATGAAGAAAACTTTCTTTTTTGCACTTTGCGGGTGCGGGACAGTTGATAGCACTCGTAGATCGGTAAAATCTTGAATCTTTTACATTAACAGGTGCACATGTGATGTTTTTCATTAATTTATGAGTTCTCAATTTTCCTTTCATTATGAAGCCTCCCATGAGCTGTCTGTTTTCAAAATGACGTTAGAACCGTTGCGGGACTTCATGTTCATTCCAATCTTCAACGTTGATACCATACTCACAGGAAAAAAACAACTCGTGACAAGTGTGATTATCTCCAAAAAGAATGAAAAAATGACTGATAGATAAATCTGTTCGGAAATACCTATTCCAATTTTAATTAGGGCCAGGACTGCTAGTGGAAATCAAATCACTTTTCCAGTTTGATTATGAAGAAAACTGTCACAATATTATGGATACCAAAAGTAAAAGAAATCGACTTAACATTTACACTTGAATCCTTCCATACACTAGTTCTACAAAAACTTATTTTAATCTTGGTGGTGATTCTTTCACAATATTGGCTTTTACTATAGTTAAAAAAGGGCTGAGTATCTTCAACTGTTACATACTGTTTGTTGCGGACAACTAATATATATGCCTTTGTATAATTGGCGTTGCGCACCTAACAACAAATTAATTCAATTCGAGCCAGAAGGATAAACCAAAGTCGAAATGAACGAAAGGTAGACTCTCATGTGCACATTCATTTCGTGCTTACTGGCGATTCATCAGTAGGAGTCGGTATTTCGCTCTATGCCCACTATATATTTGAGTAAGGAATGCGCGACAATTTGACAGTACAATCTTTTTTACAAATGTGTATACCAGCAGTAGGGGAGTTAAATTCATATATAGTCTTCGACAATGCGACTTCAAAGCCTACTCTGTATATACTATATATCGAGCCTGTAAAAGGTACCAATAACATGGTTGCCAAGTCGGTACATGATACCAACACAATCGATATCAAGATATGATAAATTTCACTAAAATTGTGAATTACAACTACGCCAGAAAATCTAAACTCTGGCTTTAATCGATATCAGTTATCATTTTTCGCGTTAATCCTGACATCATTCAATTAAATATATAACAGTTATACTGTTTTTTGCAGAGAACTAATATATATGCAATCGTGTATTACGTTTTGCGGGCCTAGTAACAAATTAATTCAATTAGGACCAGCGGTGTATTAAATGGCGCGGAAATAACCTTGTTATGACATCGTTCTTATCATTCTCTTACTTTCTTGTCATTCTTCATCAGGTTACATTAAGTTTTACAAACATTATGAACAATAAAATCGTAGAGTAATTTAATTAAAGCCTGCAGACTTATATATAAAAGCAAATCCCATTTAATTTACCCTGACGGCAAACAGCCGACCTACCGTCAAATGGCTATATTGAGGTTTTTCGAACTTCCATGATCATTATCAGAAATAGATGGCGAATTTGCATTATTTTAACATGTTGTTCGACTGCTTAAATAGAGTGGGCTTGATCTCTGTCTCAAGTCCGCCGACTTTGTTCTAATTATTATTATTATCATCAAAATTGTAGTCATTGACCATTAATTCAATAACATAGAAGGGCACATATTTTGTTATTTATTTAACACACAATACCTTATTTACTATTATTGTTTAGATTATTGTAAGTACTCCAGAGCACTGGGACGTTTTATCGCGCCGTTGGAAACAGCGGAAACACGTACAAGCCGTCCGTCTGTTCATAGCAGACGATCTTCACATGATCGGGTCAGATTCAACGACAAGTTCTGAAGCCAGCGTCTCTATGAGTGGCGGCGGATCAACATTGGAGGTTAGTAGTATTGCGTATGTGGATTATTAGTGCATTTATTGTGACCTATATCGTGTTTTATAGATCCACATATGACCGTGAACAATACGAATTCTAATGGATATATACTGCATCGGCCGTCGCGCAGTTTAAAAAGGCTCGCCTTCGCTGTTGATTCGTGCAGAGTGGATAAGCGAAATCAAACTACTGCATACACCTTCGTCTCCGATTACGCCTCTTTTTTCTTCTATTTCCTCTTCTCAATCCAACAATAACGCTACTTTAGTCGCTATAAATATGGTGGGTGTTGATTATATCGCTGAGCCCATAAATTCAACATAGGTTAGGTTTTAGCGTCGGCACACTTTAAACCAAAACTAACAACAAGAACCACTTACGCGTACTTTGAATATATTATAAATCGATATATATATTGCGTATCTGATTATATCGCTGAGCCCATAAATTCAACATAGGTTAGGTTTTAGCGTCGGCACACTTTAAACCAAAACTAACAACAAGAACCACTTACGCGTACTTTGAATATATTATAAATCGATATATATATATATTGCGTATCTGAAACCAGAATATACGATCCTAAGAGCATTAAAGAACTGGATGCATCATCCGTATCTACGCGTTGTTGGTTTCCAACCTCTGTTTCCACGGAGTTTTCTTAAGCCAGCAAATTTGTCGTCGATATTGTCCGGTTGAGCCTTATTTAACTGATAGAATCCATGTAAATTGCCGACATTTTGCAGAACGCTTCAATAAAGACGCTAAAATCAATGTCAGAAGCTTTGATCAACATTGCCTTTTGTTGTATCTACAAATGCTCCCACCGGTTGCAACACACACGAAGTCAAAGACGCTCTTTACTAAGTAGAGCAGGAAGTTCAGATAAATTCTTGATCATTGGTGACATACATGCTCCAGCTTTGCACTTAAGTATTGCAGAAATTTATTCAGATGAAAGATACACTTTAAGATCGCGGGAAGTAGCTTTGCACGGACAGTTTCACGTAGATCCGATTGATCACAATTTCAAATTTTGTTTTGTTTTTGATCGGGTTGAGTTTGTATTCGTCCCAATGGAAATGCGATTCTATCACATCTTTGTTTACTGGCGACGTTTCGGCACTCCGACAAAACAATTTAAAAAATACTTTAAGATCGATGTGCAACGATAATGGTGAGAGACTTTTTAACATGGAACTATAACAGAAATGCCGTTAAATGGTATAATAAATATACGCTAATGAAACAACAAATCGTGAGGCAAGTGTCAAATATTTCCTTTTAAGTATTTGTTTAAAACATGATGTTATTCCTAAATGTTTTCGTTTTAAACTAAATTTGAAGCTAAATGTGTTTGTCATGTCTCTTAAGCATGACCTTTGTATAAATATTATAAAAACTTTGATTCGTGATTTAGTTAAACGTAAGATTATACTTATTCAGAAAAAACTAAACTAAGATCGATGTTAACTTCTCTTTTGCACGCAGATGATTTTAAATGCATTGAGGATTTCAGTGATAAAGCCCGTAATAGAGAAATAAAAAAGTAAGAATTAGACACGATAAAAAATTAGCTGACTTGGGAATTTATAGACCCCAAGAAAGTGATAATTTAATCGGGACTAATAGAATAGTAAATCTATCAACATTAAATCTTAAGAAGGATCAAGTTGAACTACTTAACCGTGGTTTAAACATGGCTATTCCTAATGAAAGATCGGTTAGAAACGAATTAATTATTGAGGCTGTCAAAACGGCAAAGCTTCTTTCGGATAATGATAAGGTGAAATTTGAATTAGACGTTGCCTCATTAGTTTTAAAACACAAAGAGGATAAAGTTAAGCCTAATTATGAAATTAAACGTCTCAGAAAAGATTTAGTATCAAATAAGGTTATATGTCTTAAGGCGGATAAAGGAGGAGCTACAGTACTGATGAATCAATCTGATTATAACAATAAAATGATAGAACAGTTAAGTAATGCTGAAGTATACACTAAAATAACAAAAGACCCTACTGATAAGTTACAAGGGCAAGTAAAATTATTAATCAATAAAATGATTGCTAATGAAGAATTGAATTCGACGCATGGTAACACTCTCATTCAAAGAGATACAGTTGCACCCAGAGTTTATGGTTTGGTTAAAGTGCATAAGCCGGGTAATCCTTTAAGAATTATAGTGAATGTACAACACTCCCCAACATATAAAATTTCAAAGTTTTTGTGCCATAGAATAAGAAAATATTCCTATTTCTTAGAACATACCTTGCTTAACTCATATCATTTGGTTGAAATTATTGATAAATATGTACTAGATGAAAAGGATAGATTAGTAAGCTTAGATGTAGTATCTATGTACACAAATATACCGGTACCTGAGGCTCTGAATTGTTTTAGACGTTTCCTAGTTGATCACCCACTAATATTAGAAGGAAGCAAAATGACGTTAGGACACGTCATGGAGATGATGTGTATTTGCATGTCCTCCACTTATTTTAAATTTCATAAGGAATTTTATAAACAAATTAGAGGCGTTCCAATGGGACAACCTTTATCGATCCCAATAGCCAATATCTTTATGCATTATTTGGAAAATAATCTGTTGGATAAGACTCCATTGAAACCAAAACTGTACCTACGTTTCTTGGATGATATATTGCTGATCTGGAACCATGGTGACAATAAATTGGTAAATTTCTTAAATTTAGCTAATCGAATGAGTGAACTACAATTTACTTTAGAAAGGGAATCGTCGGGTGAATTACCATTTTTAGATGTCAAATTAATTAGAAATGGTTTGAAATTGGGAAGAGATGTTTATAGGAAGGATACGTATTCAGGAATCCTTCTTAATTTCAAGTCCAATCACCCGTTTCGTATGAAAGTCGGTATCTTAAAGCCATTAACATTAAGAAGTCTCAAGTTAACAGATATAAAGCATAGGAAGTTAGAATTAGACAGACTACGTGATATATTCAAGACTAATGGTTACCCTCCTCATTTAATAGATACAACAATGAGGGACATGGTGAAGAAATTTAATCCTAGTGTGAGATACAAAAAAGCGGATAGGGATAAGGAAGAGCGGAAGGTCATGGTATTACCGGACTCTATATTAAGTAGGAAAGTGAAATCAATAGCTTTAAAATACAATATAAGGACCGTTTTAAAACAGCCCCTTACACTAGGCACTATACTCCCTAACCAAAAAGAAAAGATTGAACCATTAGACACTTCAGGAGTGTATGAGATCCCATGCAATGATTGTAGTCTCAAGTATGTTGGTGAGACCATGCGTCCAATCAAAGTAAGAAGAGGTGAACATAAAACTGCGTGTAAATATGGACATATTGCTAAATCTGACCTTGCTCGTCATGTGGTGGAGACTGGGCATACTATTGACTGGGAGGAATGCAAACGCATAGCAATATGTAGTCGTAATAGGATGACGAGATTGATTAGGGAATCTATATAAATTAAATTTAGAGATAATATTATGAATGAAACAGCTGTTGAAAAATCTTTAGGTCCGATTTGGAATACTGCACTAGCTAGTGGAAGAAAAAGGCGATTGTATGAACTGGTAACTGCAGCTAGCTCCAGTAAAAGATTAAGAACATCGGATTAAGATTGACTAATTAGTGGGCTTTTATTCAACAAATGAATAAACAATTATTATTAATATAATCTTCAAAATTTTATCTCTAACTATTCATTTGATTTTAAAACAAATAGATTTCAAACTTAATTTTCTGTTTTACACCCCCACCCTAACCATTGGAAATATTCTAATAATACAATAGTTATAAGTAATAATTTGTCTGACGCGTGCAAAGGGTAAATTAATGTCTATTGACTGCAGTTTCATTTAGATGTACGTACATGTGTATCAAAATAAAATAATTTAACCAAGTTTTTTAGTTATGCATACACATACACATGGACATGCGTGGCGTGCGCCATTAACTGTTATTAACTTCTCTATCTTGAGTACAACCTAGTGGTTTGAATTGTAATTTAACATGTGCATTAGTCGTTCGGACTTCTGGTTTTATCACTCATGGCATGTTTTTATGATGAGTGTTTCTGAATTATGGGTCTCCCCATCTCAGTTACGTCATTTACATTGAGTGTGTTTAAAAAAAACGATTAGTTATTGCATGCAATTGATAAATTATTATTTAGCCACTCTGGTCTAAATTAGTTAGATGAAAACAACAGTTATGAAAATGCACACACACACACAAGTGACACACGTATAACCAATGAAAGGTCAGTCTGGGGTATATAAATATTATGACTAGAGGAAATAACGCGCTTGCTTCATTTGTTTTGTGAAATGCATCTGATGAAGATCTTCGGTAATGAAGATCGAAATATTATGGAAAAAGAAAATTACTGGAACAATGAAAGCAGCGTTAGTCAAAACGCAGATCAGGTAATTACAATTATTCCAGTTGCGCATCAAGGAAACTCTTTCAAGAAACATTTAACATGGTGAGAGACTGTTGGATATCTGTGTTGAACATTGATTATTCGTAAGTAGTACAAACTTCAGACGTAGTTCCACTTTGCACAATACAGGTACTACTGTTTGTGGGATTGTAAGCTCCCGTAGAAATAATCATTGGGTCTCTGTAAAACCTATGGAATATCTTTAAACAATGCGCCAAATTCAATTTAGTTCGGGTTATAATAATAATCGTAGAGTCGTAGGACGCCCACTTTAGCGCAGTCTAAAAGTCTACCTCGAATCCTTATGAACCAGGAAGGCTGACGAGTTGGGAAATGCGTTCGCATCACGTAATAGCCGAGGTTTACTCGGACTTATTCGTACAAAATGTCGAAAAAAATTAAAATTTGTTGAAACTATAACGTATAATAAGAACAATCTAATAACCGAAAAACTAAGTCGTCTTGATACGTGGTCTGAGTACTTCAAAGGTCAATTTTCTTAGGCACCTATGCCAGTTCCGATCCCCGAAAGAATGCCTGTATTAACTTTATTGAACGATAATCCCGAACAATTATCAGAGTTAGAAAAATGCAGACTGTAATGCCATCTCTCAAACTTCGCAAAACTGAAGGCTCTGATAAGTTACTTCTGAGCTTATTTAAAGATCGTTTCGATATAATTTCTGTAGAGTTGACTTACATTTTTCATAATATGTTGAATGAGGAGACATTGCCGCTTGCTTGGATCGAGTCGACAATTATTAATATCTTCTAAAAAGGCAATCGTAGTTCGTGCGATATCCATCGTGGTATAAGCCTGACTCCAGTCGTTCCTCACTTATTTCCCTCGATCATCTTACATCGTCTTAGCGCTTCGTCACATACTAGTGAAAAAACGAGCCAGATTCCTTTCGGGACCAGGTTGTATATATGTAAGGAAAGCTCTTGAATAGCGATGTGATTATTCCGCCGTTCGACAATAGCCGTCTTTCTAGACTTCAATGATGCATTTCACGAGGTGGATTGCAATTCTTCATTCGATATTCCGTCGAAAATTGGTGTGCCCACCAAATTTGTAAATAGTGTACGTGCTATCTACACCAACACTTCTTGTCGCGTTAAGGTCTACAACGAATTAATCCACAAATTTGCTACCGGCAGTGGTGTTCGTTAAGACTGTCCACTTCCTCCGTGTTTATTTTAATTTTGCAATAGATTCTGTTATGAAAGATATGCTGCCATGCGTTCCGACTGACATTGTCGCGACTGTACAGGCGTCATTTCATCTTTATTCGACAGTAGAGACTCTACCTAGACAACCTGGGATAGATTGGCTCTCGTTCTGTCTTTCAACAGGAAATTAGCACTTTCTAAATGTAAGATACTTTTACGGGATCAGCCACCACTCACTACAACTTTGCAACGGCAAAGTGAGGACCTGGTCATAGGTGGTAGGCTAACATGCATTGGCACCTCTATCTATAACTCAAGCGGTATGTCTGACGAGGTGAGTATGAGAATCGCGAAATATAGAGTAGCTTTCGCAAACATTCTACATTTATGGAGAAACGCGAGCATTTCACTCTGCCTTAAAGGTCGTGTTTACAATGCAACTGTACGTGCAGTTTTATGCTATGCTAGTGCGACTTGGTACTGTTCTCTCACCCAGCACCAGATCTGCGTAAGAAACAAGGTGGGCAGATTTTTACATTGCAAAAACGGTCTAAGTCAACTACATCGAAATTGGTTAGTATAGACCCCACTCACTTGTCTACGTGCGCATCGTGGGTTTTGTTTGGTAACCCCGCGCGACATGACATCTAGTCGAGCTCAGTGGCGATTTTGTTGCAGATTTATAATAAAATCAGCTTCGTAACGTTCTTTTTTTGCCTAGTTGCGCAGAGTTAGCCGCGAAGTTTAGTTGTGTTTATGACATGATACGGCAAAAACCATACGTCGTCGTAAAGTCCATCCCCTCCTCAACGTGGTACGACGGTGTCAACCATGTCTCGATGGCCGATCGTACATGGGCTAACAGGGCTATGGCGGTGGTGTCACCAGGGCGTGGTGGATTTCCGACCGGCAATTGGATCTCCTACAAAATACCACATGAGCCCGACGACGGCACCATGACTCGGCGTGTGTTCCCCGCCACAAAAGGGATCAACAGCCACAGGATTACATGGACTCCTGGACAGTACCCTGTACTTCCGAATGGCGAATGAGCTCTCAACAGCCACCGGCAACCATGCAACTTACTGCTGCTTTGCAGACTGCGCTTGGATGTGCAAAGGCTAGAGGTGCGTCCTCGATCAAAAAAGCCGAGTGGTGAGGGGACACCACTTGTACCAAATTCCCAAGAAACTCCATGAAACGTCATGGAGCCGGCTTATCCTCCAAAAGGAGTCAGCCGCAGTAAAGTAAAAACCATACAGAAGCTGTTTTGTCGATGCTCACTTGCCTTGAAGCTGATTTGGCCATATTATTGTTTAGAAAGTTTAGTTTGTCTTACTTTTGTGTGTTATCTAGATGAATAGTGACTATATTCTCCTAATAAATCTCTCTTTAATAATTTGTGTGCTTATATTTCTATTTTGTCATTACTATCGCTTCTTTTAAATTTTGTCATTTTTTGTTGTTTGTTGTGGAAGTGAAACATTTGTTAATAGTTATTTTTGTATTTTTGTGTACGATGATTATGAAATTGGGGAGGAGGAGTATTCTTTAGTTTTTATGTAAATCTTGTTGAGAATAAACGTGGTTCTGGTAACGTTTTTGAGGCTCACCTGGTAGAAATCCCCCCTTCGACAACACCAAGTTTGATAAAAGACTTCATTTCCTACTGTCATTTTTTTCAGCCATTTCAGATTCTAATAGTAAACGATTGATTATTATCAGTTACCCTAGATTTATGCTCAATTTTTTGACAGTTAGAAGTTTCTACGTTCGAGATTTAACATAAACTGCCAGATTTAGTCAAATAAGCAACATGATGAACTACGTGAGGGACCATTTTAAATCTTCTTGTCAATCGAAAAAATACAGTTTCCTATACGAATCTGTATGTCTCTACTATACATTCTTTCCAAATTCGAATTCTACGTTTCGTAAGCCAATCTCTTCTTGCTAAAACTTATAATCTAGTGCTTGTTGCCTGATGTATGCGACAATGTTTTTTTATGAGGAACGCCTTAAGCCTCGCGTTTTTTCTGCACGGATTTTCACAAGCAGCTCTAGAATTCTTCCTTTATACCAGCAGAAACGTCGATCTTCAAATTGATTGCATTCAATTCTAGTGATTACAATTTAGTCGGATGACGGATTTTGTGATTGTATTGTTCCAGTTTCACGGAAGCCCGCTTAAAAGCGTGTAGGACGTTTATGCTTATTACTTAATCGAGCATAAAAAGTAAACTAGTTTAACTTCGAAAACGTTAAGTAGATTGAGTTCACTTCAAATGTCATTGTGCTCGAGACAGTTTTCTTAGTCAATTTGTGTACCACTCGTTTTAAAGGCATACTGCTATTTCCAATAATGCATTTAATTTCACGCACGTTCTCCACAACTAATTTGATAGACTCTCGGTAAACAGTGTTAGATGCATGGCATTTTTTGCAATTTGTGTTTCTTTTGTAAACATGTAGGTGGTTTGTTCACGCATGCGCTATATGGCGAGCCAACTTCCCGGAGGCACCGGATCAAATTCTGCTGCTGATCAGGCGGGTGGTGCCGGCATTGGAGGAGGCCCGAATGCTACAAACACATCAGCAGGTGATGGACTGATAGGGTTACGAATTGTTGGCCTCTCGCATAGCATTCTTAATGCAAGAGATATGGCGGCGTGGCTTGCTTGCCCACAGCGCAGCACTTATGCGTTTCTGGCTAATTCAAGACCGGTGCCGTTAGACATCGGTGTGCTACCATTCAATGTGCCAAACCAGGCTTCTCGCCTACTGGCTATGATGAAGCCAGTGTTCCAGGTAGTTACGCTAACTTGCTTTACCACAGAAGTTTCCTTATTTTATATATCCCGTCAAATTTTACTTTATAAACTGTTTCCAACTTTTTTTTTGAATGCTGGCAATCTAAGTTATCATTTGAATTTAGACTTGCACCTAATATTATCCTGTCTCCGTATTTTATGTAGGATTTTTTTCTACGCTTTACTGTGTAGTTAGTATAACGAATTATATCAGCTCATGCCTAAAGCATTGCATAAATGATGATGTAGGTCTCCCGAACAGTGATTTTCACTAGGAATGAACGATTTAGTGATGTTTACAGCTCAAATAAAGCTTCGAATTGTTGGCATCATTGTGCGGCAGTGATGCGCCAATATTTCAATATTGATGCGTTTTTGTTTATTATGATGATGATGATGATGATGATGGTGGTGGTGGTGATGGAGGAGGAGACATTAATCAGGATAAAAGCTACGGTCAGGCTGTTCTGTGATGTGCTATCGGCGTCACTTCTAGTGTCCGGGGCGTTATCTGAGCAGACCGCCTGTGTATCATGCTCATCAACCCACTCAATCTAATTTATTGGAAGGTTGGGACTTAGAAACTGTTGACGAGCAATCTTGCGACAGCGCACTATTACTTGTAATGTCAGTAGCTTGTTAAAAGCAATACGCACGCTTTATTGCCAATAGACACGAATAGTCAAACATGTGTGGGTATTTACTAGCAAGCGTGCCATTGGAGCGGCCTTATTGGCATTGGTTCTTTTGAAGCCCGCCGGGCGGAGTAGCTATATCTCCGTATATGTTCATATCTTATGTCGCATTGCTTCTGTATTATTTCGGTCCATGTAAATCGATTGAGGTCGAATTATTATGTCGTGGTTTCGTGTTTAATCCCCACTACTTGATCTGTTCGTCCTATTTTTGCTTAACAAAAATCGCATGCGTGTTTTGCAATCCATTATGCTTGCGTACCTGTGCAGACAATCAACAGGATTGCGGTGACTTCGTCTCCGCCTGGCAGTCTGGCGCCATTGCAGCGAAAACCCAGTCTGGTATGGGTGCCCAGTAGACGACAGGCGCAACGCACAGCTCTAGACCTCATAACAATGGCAACAGCAGCAAGTATAGCAGCAGCCGGTTCCTCATCTGGAAATGATGAGCAATCGAGTAGAACAGGCTCCAGTCGTAAAGGCGGTAGTACTGGACATGGTGGGGGAACTGTAAAATGTAAGCTATATATATATATATATACACATATATATATATGTATATATATATATATATATATATATATATATATATATGTATATATATATGTATAAATATATATATATATATATATATATATATATACATATATGTATACATATGTATAAATATATATATATATATATATATATATATATATATATATATATATATATGTATATATATATATATATATATATATATATATATATTTAAATGTTTGTTCATATGTTATCCGCACCTAGGTACATTTTATTTGGAGTCTTGCAATTCATCTACTGCGCATCCTAGCCGCGCTCTTCATTCAAGCTTCAATTATACACTAATTCGTTCGGTCATTCATTCCTTTGCTCTATTTAGCACAGTTTTCGACGTAAAATTCCAACTTGCCATCTGTGGCCTGTCTTTACCAAAAAGACATCATGCCACCCGAGGACGTTACAATGATTGATTTTTTGTGGCAAAATTTTATTACATATGTTGTCAGTATTAACTTAACATCACATAAATGCCCAATGAGGACAAAACCGATCTACTTTATAAATTGCGTATGCTACTGTGTGAAATATTAAATTTGTACTGACTGTATATACAACATTATCGGAGCTTGTCTCATTTATTCTAATTTTTGAAGCGAGGCAAAATCTACCAGTTTATTTTCTTCAATAAACTAATATCGCGTCATCAAAGATTGTCTCATTCGCAATAATTTGTGAATCGAAGCAAGAATTTCGATATTTTTAAAGATTGCACATCGCATCAAGATCTGTTGGCGTCATCAGAATTTATCTCATCTATAATATTTTTTGAAGCTACACAATAACTTCCAGCATCGATATTTCTTTAAATTAACACATATCGCATCATCATAAGTTGTGTCAGCAAAACAGAATACAAATAGCAAATTTTTTAACCATTTCTGCGACATCAATTTAACAACGTTCCAAAACGAAGCACTCTCTCTTGGACCACCATATTGCTTAACAAAGGCGAAAGAAAGTAAACGTGAAGAAGTGCGCGTTTTTGGCATCGTTGAAATTCGTTTTGGTTACCAGAAGGCATCTTCGGAAATAAATGAGCTACAAAGAGCCAGATAAATACGACTCATGAAGTCGAACAACGGGGCAGGTTACAAATTCGTAATTCCAGTACAAAATGTGAACACGAAGAGGTACAGGCTATGCCACATCGATATTACAAAACGCCATAATGAAGTTTTTAAACAAAATTATTTCAATAGTAGAAGCTGAGCAGGAAATCGTAGCGGAAGACAAAAATACATTTTGTTACAGAATGTAAATTGCAAATCCAGTAGATTCACCAACACCACTAGTGTATGGATTACCAAAGGTTCACAAGGTAGACAGCAATAATAATCTTCCTCCTTTCAGACCCATATTATCTGTATTTAACTCTCCGCGGTATGAGACAGTCAGATTATTATGCTTGATTGTACGACCTATTATGAAAAAAATTGAGTACGCGATTCAGGATAGCTCCCAGGCTGCTGAAACAACTCGAGAGCTATATTTATTTGGAGGAAAATGTCATCTCAAGACACTATCTTTATTTACTAGTTTTCTGTTGAATAAAACAACAAATATTCTTTATAAATATCTGCAATAATCTTTACGGTGAACATTTTTAGAATTGGAAGACGTAGACGAACTTTATCTGTGCACATTCAACGCACAAGTTTTATTCCAAGGAGTCTTCTACAGAAAAAAAACTGCGGCATATGCATTGATAGCCCTCTGGGATCGCTCTTCGAAACAACTTGATTAAAGTTATTGGAGCCCAAACGTACGTACGCTACGCTGGCGATACCTGCATGGTCTTTGGAATGAATGGAGATACAAATATACGATCGACCAACAAATCCAGTTTACATTATAAGAAGAAAATTGCGGATATCTACCAATTTTAGATGTATGAATAACAAGATATGAAGGAGAAATCGTCTCATAACAGTTAGATACTGTTTGTTGCAGGGAATAATATATATATATATATATATATATATATATATATATATATATATATATATATATATATATATATATATATATATTGCAATTATGAGAAGGCGAGCGCATCTAGTAACAAATTAGTTCAATTATGTCCAGAAGGATAATCCAAAGACAGCATGAACATAATTGAGCTAATTTGTTACTAGGTGCGCAACACCTTATACATAATTGAATCGTCTCATAGTCGGTTCATAAGGAATCAAGGTGGACTGGACAGCATTTTCATTATTCCATTGATGTACCAAGGGCTTACAAAAGTAACCTCGTGACCAATTTGAGTTATCGAATACGCAGCATCTGATCGTCTATTAACACTGAATAAGAGCTAAACCTGTTCTGCGAAACGTTGAGGCATCCTGGTTATCCAGACTTGTTTATCAGATTTAATTTCAATCAACGAGACTAATCTAGATGAGAGAAAATTGCCTCGCAGAATAACGTTTAATTTACCATTAGAATGTAATCTTCCAGCTGAAATTTGCAAAAGAAAATTAATTCGAACGACTTGGGCCCAGTTTCTGTCGATATGTGTGAGAATTATGTTCAATACAACAAAACTTACGCGAGTTAATTAAAAAGACGCTTCTCTGTGACATCCACACCATTATTCGTATACAAATTTCAATTTAGTACTATGTTTAGTACATCAAAAGATAAAAAGAGGGGCTTGAGACAAGAATAAACCAGCGCCTTTCTCAAATTTGTTTCAATGATATGCAGCTCCAGCAAAAAATCGACAATATGTGAAGCTAGTAACATTTTTTTTCAGTTGTGACCAGAAAGATAAACCAAAGACAGCGTGAACAAAAAGTATAATCTCAAGCACATTCGTTTCGTGCTTACTGGCGACTCATTAGTAGGAGCCGGTATTACGCCCTTTAACCACTATATATTTGGTAGAAGAATGTGGAATAATAGGATGGTACAATCTCCTAGACGAATGTGTAAACCTGTAATAGTGAAGCTAACATCATCTAAAGTCAACGACAAAGCGACTTCAATGCTAACTCACACTATATAATATATATACCGAGTCTGTAAAGGATACTAACACTATGGCTATTGTGTTAGTAACCGATACCAACTTTATAGTACATTCTGAACACCCGTTACTCCAGTAAATCCACACACTCTGGTCTTTACGGTTATCATTTATCACATTTCGCGGTGAGCATGACATCAATGAATTCAATATATAACAGTTAAATACTGTTTGTGGCGGAAAACTAATATATATGCAAGTATGTATTAGGAAGCCATTGTGTTAGTACCATATACCTTCATGGGTACTATAATGTTGTTATCGGTTACTGACACAATAGCCATAGTGTTAGTTTCCTTTACAGACTCGGTATATATATTATATATAGTGAGTTAGCAGTGAAGTCGCATTGTCGAGACCATACGATGTTAGCTACTCTACTGCAGGTTTACACATTCGTCTAGGAGATCGTACCATCCTATTATCCCACATTCTTCACCCAAATATATAGTGGTTAAAGGGCGTAGTACCGGCTCCTACTGATGATTCGCCAGTAAGCACGAAACGAATGTGCATGAGATTATACTTTCCGTTCATGCTGTCTTTGGTTGATCCTTCTGGTCACAATTGAACTAATTTGTTACTAGGTGCGCAACACCTAATACATACTTGCATATATATTAGTTCTCCGCCACAAACAATATTTAATATGTGAACCTATAGTACTCACAGTTCACGTTGTTGGTGGTAAAAAATTTTCCGTTTTATACAAGAAAAATCCTAAAAATGCCACTAGTTTTCAAAGATATCACAATTAATGAGCCTAATCCTTGCTTAAACGCGCAAGAAAATATTTTAAATAAAGTCTGGCTGGCTTGGAATAAAATCATCAAACTTTCTAAAGTAATAGATTTACTCAAAAAATGACAGCGACTATTTGTGGGCACATTTGAAGTTAAGGCGATGAGACAGCACATATTTTGTGAGAAATAAGAAGTTTTTATTGCGGAATTTCGAGTTATACATTGCTAATATAGGATTGGTTACAACACGTATAAGTTTTTGATTGGTTGACCGAAAAAAACTAACAAATTTATAATATTTGCTGTAGATACTGATAGAAATTATAGTTTTTGATAAATGTTATTCCAGGGATTACTGTTTTCTTTCTCGTATTCCTTAAATTATGTTTGCGAGCTTAATTTAAACTCCAACCCCGTTGTATCTTACCAGTCGTCGAAAAACATAGCAAAACTACCGCCAGTCGCACGCACTGACCTGTTTGGACCTTCCATGATCATCATCAAAATACGACGGAAAACTGACTAGCGAGAATCAAACAGCAATGCACAAATATTGAAAGCAAAATTGGATATGCAGCTCTCACATCTAGTAGCCTCGCATACATTGTACTTGACTGGAATAGTCGTTTGCACAATTTCTATGCAGCTTGGCAGTTTGCCGTCGTACTCCGATGATGATCATGGAAGGTCTAAAGGCGTCAGTACGTGTGACTGAAAGTAGTTTTGCTATGTTGTTCGACGACTGGTTAAATACAATGGGATTGGTTTAAAGAATTGTTACCACTACTTTCTTAATTATTGATTGTTTAATTCTTTCTCATATATATAACTATATAATAATTATACCGTCCTATTATCCCACATTCCTCACCCAAATATATAGTGGTTAAAGGGCGTAATACCATCTCCTATTGATAAATCGTTAGTAAGCACGAAACGAATGTGCATGAGATTATACTTTCGGTTCATGCTGTCTTTGGTTTATCCTTCTGGTCACAACTGAACTAATTGGTACTAGGTTCGCAACACCTAATACATAATTGTATATAATAGCCTGTCATAAACATTTAAATCAATATAACTTCCCCAGGTAGCATGCTAGGTGTTCTATAATGACAGGTCATGTGTGACTAATTGCAAATTTTGATCGAAAATGATGCAACGTAGGTTCCACCTGAAGGAAAGACTGAATAAAAGATTAGATTTTAATGGGACAGAAAATTGCATGTGGTACATATCGTTGGTTTGTCAATAGATTAGTTGCAAGACTCCGTAGTAAATGTGCCTCGATCGCAGTAATTCTGGCAGGTACTTAAGGAGTGCTTAATATGGGCGAAACCGGTAAGTACATACTTTAGAACATGTACATTTATACATTTACTTATACACATATCATTAATATTATAGTTGGCTTTTTCGACACCAAGCCAGTCGGTGCAACCATTATGGAATGAGTTTCAGTGCGCTTATCTGGGCATGAATTTCTCTGGCATTTACAATAGTGTTTATTTGTAGTTTTGAAATGGGTGGATACGGCATGCTAACTGCTTCAGGTAAGTTTGCATCACCAAAGTTGTACTTGTTATGGTTATATGTGGACTGTAAAAGAACACTAGGTCGCCCATTCCTAGAGATGGTTTGTATTCGGAGTTTTCCTTTTCCTAGATGGTCTGCCAACCAAGGCTGATCAGCACTATCTGCCCAGATGCCAGTGGCCAAAGTTTCCTTCAGCAGCCAAAACTTGCCCTTTACTTCCGGAACGCTTCCTCTCATTCGGTCACTACACATTTAACAAAGTTACAATGCAGTTAGACCAAAATCGAGTCTTCACATGAAACGGGTTGATGGCTGTGTCCCTTTATGGCCCGGCAAGGTTCATGCTACCAATCCCGGGTTGACTAGCTTGAGCCAGCTGATTTCGCCTTACCCGAATGATAACTTGGCCATAATGGTGTTGTGGAGAGGTTTAGTTTGCCTCATTTCTGTGAGTTATCCTGATAAATTTACTCATTGTAGCAAGGTATTCCTTCTCTCACTAATAATTTGTCTAAATTCACTTATATACTTTTTTCACTCCTTATGGTTATATGGCAGTGAAACATTAGTCACTTTCGACTTTTGTATGGCCGGACATAATGATGATGATGAAATTACAACAGATATTCGATCGCAAATCGTTTTTCTATAACGCAAATAGAATGTAACGTCACACCAGGTAGAATTGGTCGACTCTTCGTTACAGGTGTTCAGATGTAGTTGCAATTCCTAATTTTGGTGAACCTGAGCATACATTGGAATCCGTTGTGTTGGCACCATATATCGAGTCGAAAACCATAATGTTTGTACAATATACCTTTTTTCGCAACCATAGTGTTGGTATCAGGTGCTAATATAACAGCCATAGTGTTGACACTGATAAATTTACTCATAGTAGCAAGGTATTCCTTCTCTCACTAATAATTTGTATAAATTCACTTATATTCTTTTTTTCACTTCTTATGGTTATATGGCAGTGAAACATTAGTCACTTTTGACTTTTGTATGGCTGGACATGATGATGATGATGATGATGATGATGATGATGATGATGATGATGATGATGATGATGATGATGATGATGATGATGATGATGATGATGATGATGATGATGATGATGATGATGATGATGATGATGATGATGATGATGATGATGATGATGATGATGATGATGATGATGATGATGATGATGATGATGATGATGATGATGATGATGATGATGATGATGATGATGATGATGATGATGATGATGATGATGATGATGATGATGATGATGATGATGATGATGATGATGATGATGATGATGATGATGATGATGATGATGATGATGATGATGATGATGATGATGATGCATCACCAAAGTAAATATTAGCTCTGGTTAGCTTTTGCCAATACGTTGAAAATAGTCTTTTCGATGCTTTGACACTCACCAACATTTATAAATTAACAAATTTTCTTTATTCCTGCACTGCTTAAAATCGTATTCAATCGTTTTATTTATTTTACATTCTGCGCCCTGCAAATCAGCTAAATACATGCCCATCTCTGGGCACTTGGAAGAGGCGTTGGTAAAAGCGGCTGATCAGCTAGAAGATTTGGCGCTAGCCGAAGTTGTTCGCCATGGCGCTGGCGTTGCGTTTCTTCATGAAGCTGTGAGTAAGGCTGATCGTCGGTTAATCGAGGTGTTGTTTGCTGCAGGTGCTTTGCACACACTTGTTGCCTCGCGACACTTAGCCTGGAGCTCTGCCTCGAACAGTCCCCTGGCCGCCTATCTTGTGATTGTCATGGACACACAAGACTACAATGGCAAGATTCACACCTACGAGGTACGTAGATGTTGGCAGGTGTATAACATTTGATGATTTGAATTTTACCCTTCTGCCTTGTTTCGCTTCTGTTCTTAGTTGCTTCCTCCGAGTGGTGAGGGGACACCACTTGTACAAAATTCCCAAGAAACTCCATGAAATGTGGAGCCGGCTTATCCTCCAAAAGGAGTCAGCCGCAGTAAAGTAAAGTAAGTTAGTTGCTTCCTCCGTTGGTGTGTTGATGTTCTGGCTACTTTAAAGAAACTGTATTATTGACAGTAGTTTGAAAAAAACTCATTATCTAATTATTAAATGTTGAGTTTAATTGCGCAGTGCTGTCCTTCTTGTTGTGGGGTTGACCGCATTTTTTTCTTGTGCGGGACAATTGCTGGCACTCGTAGGTCGGTAAAATCTGCAATCCTGTACATTTTCAGGTGCACCGATTATTGGCCTTGATGGATGGGTTATCACTTGCTTCAACGTCATTTTCAGACAAGCAGCTGATGCTGGACTCAAAAATGAAGGGACAAGTGAGAACCCATCAATCAAGGCCAATAATCGGTGCACCTGAAAATGTACAGGATTCAAGATTTTACCGACCTACGAGTGCTATCAATTGTCCCGCACAAGAAAAAAATGCGGTCAACCCCACAACTCATTATCTAGTTGGAGTTGGCTTGTTTCGTAAGTTATTTACAAATTCCCTTGATATTCTGAAATCGCCATATATCATTTTATATGAAGCGACTTACAAAGGCATATTTGTAATCTGCACTTTTGCAACTTTTTTAAAGATGGCATATTATTGATTGCGTAGAATCAACTCTTGTCTTTTCAATTCCTAATTTATCAAATCTCATACTGTGCGCAGTGGTTTAGAGACTAAGGGATGACAGAGCAATCAAAGGAATACAATATTACGATATCCTTGTAGGGCCAATTTAATTAATATTAAAAATGGGAAGCAGAAAGCTTGTTCTTTGTCACAAATGATGGCTATAAGCTGCGATTAAAGGCTACTCAGAGACAGAGAGAGAGGGGGGACGAGAGAAAGAGAGACTTGGAATGGTTAAAACGGATTCATCAAGGATATGTACATGTCGGAAACTTAAAAATGAAGAAAGTTCAGCGTATTGTGAAATTAGGACTGAAATTTGTTTTCCCACGTCCATCAATCGTGTAGATGATACAACTAACAATGACAGTGCACAGCAGAAGTCGTTTAAAATTATTTAGTCATTTGCCTAGCACCAATTTTTTTTTAAATATACGAATCAACAAATTTGCTAAATGAAGCTATAATTACAGGTGTGTTCCAATTTATGCATGCATTTATTCCCTACTGGCCACTAATCTTTAGTATGCGTGTATGTAAGAACCCCAAAATATAACTAGTCAAATCATGTGAGGCAAGCGCAGTGCGATCTCGGAGGCGTGTACATATAACTGCAATGTTTTTACACTACTGCCTTCGTGGTTATACAGGAGTAACGCGTCGCGGCTGGATATCATTGAATATGGCGATATATTTAAAAATGTAGTTATGTTCATTTCCTTGGCACAATTTAACTCACGGGAATGATGCTTATGTTTCAGTGGAGGAAAGTTCCACACAAAGGCAAGTCCGTATGTAAATCTTGCCAGCAGGCCGTATACTTCAACCTCAATCCAGACTCGCAGGGTCATTTAGAAAGTGCTTATGTAGAGGCAAATGCTGCAACGGGATTGCGTAATTTTTATTTTCGGGCATATTATCTGTGAATAAGATTTATTTTGATTTTTAAATTGTTAGAAAAGCGTTCACAATCATTTTTAGCAGCAATGTAGCATTTTATTGAGAGGAAGTTCATTTCACTTTCATTTAATTTTAACAGGCGTGGTAGATCCTACTTGTTTGACTGACTATTCTTTTTTACGAACTGAGACTCTGTATGGCGAATCATCATCATTATCACGGAAAGCAATGCAAAATGCGTTAGTAATTGAATAAATAGATAATAAATTAGAAAAATTTTAAGTATAATTAATAATTATAAAATAACAAAAGATTAGACTATAAGAATTATTGAAAAGAAGTAATTTATGAGGAGGTGGATCTAGTCAACTTATGCACATTTTAAAAGGCAATCTTGAATCCTCTTTGACTAGGAAGGCTAAAGAGATGGAATAAACGTTCGCATCAGGAAACAGGCAAACAAGTTCAAGAAATTGAAAAGGTTAGCTAAACAATAAACGATTTTAATAATAATTGATAACCGACAGAATTTGTCGTCCTAAAATATTGGCTAAACATCTCAAATGTAAATTTTCCTGGGTACCTGATCAGTCCCGATCCAAAAATGTACGCCTGTATCAACCATGTGGAACGCTAATCTCGATCAACCATCAGATTAGAAATACGCAGTGCATTATTGTTTCTTCGATCATCTTACGCCGTCTTAGCGCTTCGCATGAATCCCGCATAAGGTGAGTTCTTGAACAGCAACAGGTATATCGACGTCCTTCTATACTTCAAGGGTGCATGTGACTCAGTAGATCGCAATTTTCTATTCGACATGCAGTTGAAGGTGGTATACAAATTCAATTTGTGAATATTATACGCGGTTTCTTTGCAATGACTACTTGTTGCGTTAGGATGTACATTGAATTACTCTCAACTTTACTAAGATCAGCAATGCCCGTCAAGGACGTCAAATATCCGCATGTTTGTTTAATTTTGTAATGAATACAGTTATGAAAAATATTCTTCCATACACAATTGTGTATTAAGTTTTGCGCACCTAGTAGAAAATTAGTCCAAATTCGACCAGAATATGTAAATAGGTGCGAAAAACACCTTTTACACCATTTTTGGTCTTAGCAACAAACAATAGCTAATTCTTCCGTAAGTTCCGAATGCATATGTCGCAGATCTCTTCGGCAATAGATAAGTCGATCATGACTTTATATGCGTTGCTTTATCACTTTTCATCATTGGAGATTCTACCTAGGCCACTTTGACTAGATTAAATTCATACCCTCTAAATGTAAGATACTTATACACTATCATCCACCACTCATTCCAACTCTGCGGCTGCAAAGAGAAGATCTGGATGTATTTGGCAGGTTGACATATCTAGACATTTATAAAGAAACGCGGTATTTCATTCTGACTTAAAGTTCGTGTACATTGCATCCGTACTTGTAGTTTTAATATACGCTAGGGAAACCTGGTCCTTTAGATTTGAAGGCTTTACCCACTTCCAGACATTCGAATACCGTTATTCGAGAAGCCTAACCCACATGTTACTAACAACAAATAAGCAACTCCAACATCCGTAGGTGTATTTTAGAGCGACCCAAAAGTACCCCTAATTAGACAAATAAAAAAACTCCAACTGTACTGGCTCAGTCACATTGTATTCTCTCAGCCAGCGCAAGATTGACGTTGGAAACAAGGCGGATAGATTCAGACATGGCTGAATCAATTAAAGCCAACTCTAACCAAATTGGATAGTACAGAACCTGTTCGTCTACTAGTGTGGGGTTCACGTGTGAATCATGGTTCTTATTTAGAAACTCTTCGCGATATGGCATCTAGTCGAGCTCTGTGGCCATCTTATTATATATTTCTAATATAATCATTTTAACTTCCTTTTCTTATTTGGGTAGAGTTAACTGCGAGGTTCGGTCGGTTTTGTGAAGCCATACAACGAAAAGTGGAAGGAAGTTGAATTGCCAAAATCGCTTTGCCTTAAAACTGACCTGTGTGTGTGTAGACGTTTAGGTTGCCTCATTTCTATGTGTTACCTGGTTTTATCTTCATATGAGCTAGATACTCTCATTCATAAATCACTCTCAAGGATTAATTTGTTGCTGTTTACAAACTAATTATTTTTGGCTTATTTTTTCATTTCATTTGTCTCTTGAGTATATGACAGTCAGTTATTAAAGTCTGTCGCGCTGCTGTCGGTGATAGTGGTTGTTTGTGCATCTGCTGCAAAAGAAACTATGCTGCACATTTCTGTGCTCATAGTATCCTCTTCATGCACAAAAATCTAAACGAAGTTGTCAGATACAAGAAACATTTCTTTATCATTTTTTCAAGTGTCTATAAATGGAAATATATATCCATTTCCGATGGACAATACAACCAGTTAACCTAAATGAGTAGAGGGTGGTTGGTAGGGGAACGTCAAATCATGTCCAGCATCATCTCCAGCTCAGGCTCAGTGCTGGAGCTGTCTTTTATTGCTTGCAAAGATCAGACTTCGATTATTTGTTTATCCACGATGCGTCATGAATAACGAACCAGTTTTGCATTTTCCAATTTCCGTAAAATAAATATCTGGTGGACATACGTGCAAGGTTTCAAAAACTTCACAAAATTGCCGACTTTTAGTCGTTATTTAGTTTTAAACAATACATTATTTTAAACGAACATTGGATTTGCGGGCGATGATAACAATAACTTTAATCAAGGTTGCGATTTTCATATAAACACGTGACCCTTTTTTACGTAAATTTGTCGGTATAAACTAAGTAGTGTATAGTGTAGAAAGGAACTTCATCCAGTAGACCGGTTTCGTCCTTATTGAGAACTCCACACATACTGTCCATAATTTTCCGCGGACAGGCCTCGAACCTAGGCACGTCTGCTTATGAATCTGATGCTCTAACCTTTTGTGTGGCAGGGTTGCTAAGCGGTTAGAGCACCATATTGCAAAGCAGACGTGCCAAGTTCTAGCCCTTTCCGCGCAA
>JAQBSW010006560.1:2500-10000 GCA_029291075.1 Eudiplozoon nipponicum | reverse complement strand
TATATATATATATATATATATATCACTGACGTGTTGCCAAACAGGCTTAAAGTTATTCTCATGCGTCACTTTTGAAAGTGTCTGTTATGAATGATTGTTGTTATAACTCGTGACACTTAGCCATAGAATTGTCCGCGTTGATGATCGGTTATCCCGTTTCAATCGTACCTGTTGCGTTACTATGGGCCACTCTAGTACTAAACCTGTGAAACTTTCGGATTCTTTAACTAGATGATGATGCTCCAATCGATGTGGCCGATAACTGTCATCGTTTTCTCCAGAGAGAATAGATAGGAAGGCTGCTGGAGACGCGTCCTCTTTTGTGCTGGAGAATACTTCTCGCCATCACACACACACACACGCAGTGGACTACATCGCAGTATTTTAGGTCCTCGAGTGGTCAAATGAAAAGGCTTTTCGCCTAACTGTATCATATTGTCTCAAGTTCTATCGGAGTTCCTTGTGCAGCAACTCGGTTTTGCATGTGTTTAATCTTGTTTTTAGAATATTACTGGAGGTACACTTTTCGTTAAGAACCTTTTAATTACAAGTGTTGTATAAAATTTTACTATTTACTTCATCGACGTTGTATAGGGCGTGACTCATCGTCATTTGAGTGACCATCTCAGTGAACTTGTGGAAACAACTCTTAACGATTTGGAGCAATCGAAGTGTGTGGCTATCGAAGACGAAATGGATCTGTGCCCGTTGAATTTGGGCATGATTGCTGCCTACTATTACACTCATTATAACACGATTGGTAAGTGTTTTGTACATTGTTTAGAGTGTAATTTTTATATTTTTATTTTTAGAACAAACGTTGAATAATTAATAGCAAAGACCTAGTGGTTTTACATTAATTTATCTACAGCATAGTTGGACAATATTGAAACATTTTACGAAAAATGCACCCTTAGTTCTATTGGATATGTCCTTCAGCCCAGCTCAACAGACATTGTGCGGAGAATATCTCTTTTATAGTGGCAGACTATGTAAATTGTTTTAAATAAAGTTTGCGAGGTTGAAGTAAACACCAACCCCATTGTATTTAACCAGTCGTCGAACAACATAAAACTACCGCCAGCCGCAACGCACTGACGCGTTTCGACCTTCCATGATCATCATCAGAGTACGACGGCAAACTGACTATCGAGGATCAAACCGCATTGAATATGTATGGAAATCAAATTTAGATATGCGGCTCTCACTTCTAGCAGTCTTGCATACATTGCACTTGACTGGAAATGTCGGCTGCACAATTTCTATGCAATCTCGAAAATGAACTGTTTGAAGCTTTCGACACATATACATATATAGCTCGCAAACATGATTTAAAGCATTGTTACCACCACCCGCGCAATCAATTATTTTTAAATTGTATGTAAATTGTTGTAGGCATTTATTATATCGGTGTATTAATATATCAAAACAGTTGGGAATTCTTTCACACCACCATTGAATGATTACCTGTTACTTTTTTTGACTATAAAATGATTGTTCCCAGTTCTTCTTTTCGTCGGAAAGATTTCGAGCTCCTCACTTCATTCAACAGCTCGTTACAAGTTGCGGCAGATTCCAAAGCAGACGTGTCCAATTACGAGCCCTGGCCGCGGCAAATTCTGGGCAGTATGTGATGAGTTCCCAATAAGGACGAAACTGGTCTTTTGGGTGAATTGCCTTTATACATTACGCAATTCTTGGTTTATACTTACAGATATATGTACATAATTTAACAAAGATTGAAACCTTGATTTGAATGAACTAATAAAGCAAGTTTTCTTTTATAACTCGAGATTTGCTGTACTCGAAATAAAGCACCGAAAATCATGCGACTAGTAGAAGAACCGAGGACAATTGAATTTTAATAAAAATATGGATCAGTTAATTACGTAGTACTCAGCATCGCTCCAGTTTATTTAGTCTAATCATGAAATCGTGTAGTTTTGACTGAACAGCTTTGTTAGTTTAATTTTGTTCTTTTTTAAATTCATAATCCCGTGCTCTTGTACCGCTGTAGAACTCTTCAGTCTGTCACTGACCAGTAAGATGAAAATTCGAGGTCTTTTGGATGTTTTGAGCAACGCCAGTGAGTTCGATAGTCTCCTGCCGGTGCGCCAACGTGAAGATATCTTCCTTCGTCAGTTGGCTACCAGAGTGCCGCAAAAGTTAACGTCTAAAGCGAAGTTCACGTCTCCTCATGTGAAAGCCAATTTGCTACTGCAGGCACATCTGTCTCGAATCCCTGTAACTAACGAGATTCAGACTGACCTAGACAGGTTGCTCATATGTGCTTATCGTCTAATTCAGGTATGGATTATACTGTGGAGTTTTATTGCAGCTTTTATTTGAAAGTAAATAAATAAGTGCAATAATGATAGTCAGCGTATGCACGTTTGGTAATTGTTATTGGTTGTTTTTCATAACCAATCAGCCAAAACCGTAATATTTCACCATTTTAGAAAAGATGCTTCACATCTATAGAGCCATGTAATCAGTATTTTTTTAAATATGTTGAGTTGTTCGTGTTGTGTGTGCGTGTGTGTGTTTTAGAAAAAAAACACGGTTGTTAATTTCTGGTTGCAATGGGTGGTTTCTACCCACAAATTCCGTTTTTGTAAATTGTCTCCCACACAAAGCTGACGAGCAAAATCTAACGTGAGCATAAGTTTTAGCGACACTAGCGGTATAATTCTTTAAATCAAGTTTGCGAACTTGAATTGAACACCAATCCCATTGTAATTAACCAGTCGTCGAACAACATAAAACTTATTATTATAATCAAGGTTGCGGTCTTGATATAAACACTTGACCCATTAATTACTTACATATGTCAGTATAAACTAAGAATTGTATAGTGTAGAAAAGGCAATTCATCCAGTAGACCGGTTTCGTCATGTACTGGCCAGAATTTGCCGCGGACAGGACTCGAACCTGGGCACGTCCGCGGCAAATTCTGGCCAGTACATGCTGAGTTCCCAATAAGGACGAAACCGGTCTACTGGATGAATTGCCTTTTCTACACTATGCAATTCTTAGTTTATACTGACATATGTAAGTAATTAATGGGTCAGGTGTTTATATCAAGACCGCAACCTTGATTATAATAATTGTTATAACCACCCGCACAACCAATGTCTTCTCATGACATGGAATGACTATAAACCGTAAGCACCGACAAGGTTAATGCTACCGTTGTCATGCGCGCTGAGCGTCACTATGGAAATTCCTATGGCTATGTGTTATATATTAAGCTATCGGAATAAGCTTCGTGGAATCAAGACAACTGGCTTGATTCAACTAGCTGTAAAGACACAGAAACTGAAATATATAAGAAAAAATGGTTGGGCTAAACATCGTCGACGAACAAAATTAGTATGTGTAATGCGCCGTATGCCGCATTTTTACGTGAAATCATAGTAAATTTCACTGTTGAATCCAATTTTTCTTCTGTATTTGGCTCCAGTCTCTTTTTCTGAATTCGATTAATCCCTCTTTATATTATTGGAAGCGAAACCAAGTTGATGCGCCTTGATAGGACATTTCGACATAAAATATAGATTCTGTGGCGGGAGCTATTCTGAAGGTCATTTAATCCGTATGCACATCATTTATACATGACTGATGCCTTACATAATGATTTTTGAAAACACACTATCTATTAATTGCAGTTTGGTGATCACTTTGTCATGCCGCACCGTTCACTAATTTACCAAGACACTTGCATTGGCTAAAGTTTATGGGGAATCTGGCGGCAAACAGGGCCTACTAGAGAGGCCTGGTTAATCGCGCCTTACTGGCATAGGCTGTTCTCGAAACCGACGCGCGGAATACCTACATTTCTATTTATTTGTGTATGTGTACGCTTGTTTCAGTTTACTCATATGGTTTGTCTTCAATTATCCCAATTTGACGCAGGCGACGCTCACAGGCCATTTCCTAGTGGCATGTCGGTGGGCCGACAAACCTTTCTTGAAGTAGACGGGTTGTTCCAGAATGAACTAAAGCATATGTAGCTAGACAAATTCGTCTACAATTCCAAGCAGAACCCGCTGTCAGATGAAAATCCAAGTAAATGAATTCGTTGACGCCTGATAGCAGTGCGGCGTGCAGTGCAACTTTGAGCAACCTTTTTTCAACCAAGTAGATCGCAAGGCTAATTTTAATCGACATTCACAACTGTTTCGGGTAGACTGGCAAAGCCGACACCTTGGCGTAGTAAATGTTTGCGACAAGTTCATTATTTGTAATATGATCACACCTTTTTCTATGAGATTGCATAATCTCATACCTTTCTAACTATAAGATGTTTTTAGCTTCATAAGCCTATTTATCTGTTCTGGCTGTATGCACATGTAGGCTTGTGTTGACGTGTTGTCAAGCAATTCCTGGTTAGGCCCAGCTCTGGCGGCGATGGAGTTCAGCCAAATGATCACACAGGCTGTATGGCACAAGGACTCATATTTACGTCAGTTGCCGCATTTCTCGGCAGAACGAATTGAGCGAGCAAAGACCGAATTCGGCGTAGAGTCTGTTTTTGACCTCATGGAACTGGACGATGACAACCGAACCAAGCTGCTTTCTGGCCTCTCAAATGCTCAATTGGCTGACGTGGCTCGCTTCGCCAATCGTTATCCGAACGTGGAACTCACCTACGAGGTGATTCTCGCATCAAGTGGTCAGAATGCCACGAAAGGCTCGTACAATGCGTAAGTGAAATGCACGCTTCTATAATAGTCGGCATGATTTTTCCTGCTGAAAGTTTATGCATTTTATAAATAAAAAATATGGCTGTGGTGTGCTGCTGGCACTTACTGATACTGAACAGTCGGTCCTGTTTGAAACACCAAAATTGTACTGACTATTCTGAAACAGAAAAAGTAAACTTTTTAGACCAATTTTATGCTACGTTGACCTTGCATGCAAAGAAGGTTGTTAAACTATCTTCAAGACAAACAACCTGTTTGATTTGTCTTTATATTCTTGATTCCAGAGAACTAACATGTACACATGGATTCAGTAGGTCATACTCAGTTATTTCCTAAAAAACAAATGTAGCAATAGCCACTTTTGAGACCGAGAACGTACCAAGGGTCCTATCTAGGGCTGGTATGAATTAAACTGAAAGCCCTCGTAGAAGCGCACCTATTATGATGAAATAGTCAGCACAATGATGGAAGCAGACTTCGAGCCGCAGAAGTGAGCATAGAATGATATAAATATTTGTATTTTAGTTTTACTAAATCGATGCGCTTTATACGAGCAAAATCATATATAATAGATTAAAAATAAAGCGTGTGTGAAAATAACAAATGGCTTCTGACGGATTGACTGCACAAATGAACACCTTGACTGCGGAGATAGGGGTAATTAAGTCTCGACTGGATGACACACTAATAATAAATTTTGAGGGAATCTGCATAACCGACACAATCAATATAGATGAATCTTTTCCTTTTTCAGGTGCATTGATTTTGTTCGGCCTTGATTGTTGGGTTCTCACTTGTCTCTTCACTTGAAATCCGTCCATCAGCTGTTTGTCGTTACAACGTCATTTTCAGACATTCAGCTGATGGATAGCTTCAGAGTGAAGGGACAAGTGAGAACCCACCAATCAAGGATAAACAAAATCAGTGCATCTGCATATAGAAAGGATTCAAGATTTTACCTACCTACGAGTGCTATTAATTGTCCGCACAAGAAAATGGCAGATTAAACAAAAAACAAGGACAGCGCTGCCAATATAGGTGAAATAAACGGCATACATGAAGATATGCATGCATATATACGTCAACGAAAACCTTGGCTTTCCGCACTGGGAGTTTTGGAATTAATCATAAAAATTAGGCAGAATTATTTAAGCCTCTTTACTGCTAGGCTCGCACAGATTTTCTCACATTCAAGTGTCTTGGTTAACGAGAATTGGGGGTTGTAATCAAGTAACCAACATTCCAACTAATATTAACCGTGTAATGGTCAAGGCTTGTTAAACCATCACAATTTGCTCAATTATTGTATAGCCAACCTCTCCTCATACTCTGACTTCTACGCTGCAGGCAAATTTTAGTCTACCTTTGGTGTCGTTAATCCAATACGGCTAGAACAATTGCCCATTTCGCAATCAAGAACACATGACCGCAAGTAACATCTTTAACGATTGGCTCTAGAGACTATAATGCAAAATTGATGTTAAAAATACGTAATTAAATGAAACCAGAATTTGTTAATAGTTTCCCGTATAACAAAATTTCATGAAAGGCTCCCAGAATTCAATTCCGTAATTACGCTCATTGGCATTACAGCTTCGTGCAATTCATATTCATATGTCATGTATAAATGATTGAATTCATCTTCCTCACATGTGTCGAGTGCACTGTGTACTGGTCTTTCCTACTTTGGCGTCAACAACATTGACCAATGTCACTTCGATTTCGTTCAGCAACGTTTGACCTCCGTTGTAGTGGTCGACACCAGTTGAATCACCACAAGTGGCTCCACGATCCTACAGCTTCTTTATAGTGTATCGTCTACTTTGCATGCCCATTCTCGTGTACAGATTGAGCCGTTATTCAATTCCTTCTGGAACGACTGCTCTAGTCACACCGAAGAAGACAAGATGACAATTAACGGCTTTAATGATATGATCTATAGATTATACATTTATAAAGCCTTGTAGGCTTCTATAGCCTCGTTATGTATTTATCACAAAAGAATTGGAAATGATAATCAGTTGTATCATTTCGGAACCGAGAGTGCAAATCGACCACCTACGAAAGAAAATCTTGGATACGTTAGATAATTCAGTAAACGGTGTGTAGAAATAAGTAAGATTTTAGCAAGGATGTCAATGTCCACAGATAAAAACATTATAAGGATTAACTACTCGGTCTGCTAGACATCCTGATTTAACCGGGTAATCAAATCTTTCTAACTGCATTGCTACAATCCTTCCACGTGATTGCTGGTCTTTCTTCTCGGTGGTTTCAGCCTTCCACCAGAGTTGCGTGCATAGCTTAGCAAGTAGGAAGTGTATGTGCTCCAATCAACGCAATGCGCGTTCTATAACGAGATTCTCGAGTGGCGATACTTCAAAGAGCGGCCGAAAAGAACCTAACGTAATCTGAATTTGGAAAAAATCATGCGTTGAAGCATATATTTATTACAGAGCAGGTATGCACAACACAGCTAAAAAGCCGTTTTCATTTCGCCAGAATTCAACTCGACTGTATTATCTGGTAATGGCGAAAATAAAGTGACCGTTTTAGCTGATTTGTCCATAACTACTGTATAGTCATCATCATGTCCAGCCAAACAAAAGTCAAAAGTGACTAATGTTTCACTGCCATATAACCATAAGGAGTATAGTAAACTTATGCTGCATTACGTGATTTATGACGCAATTAGAATAACCAATACATAACGATTTATGAACTAAAACCTGTATAGCACCTCGGCTCAACTGGAGCCCAGTGTGCGAGGGTGTGATATTTGTTCACGCCTATG
>JAQBSW010006559.1:0-47605 GCA_029291075.1 Eudiplozoon nipponicum | reverse complement strand
TAAATCAGTCGTCGAACAAAATAACAATACAATGGGATTGGTGTTTACTTCAAGCGCGCAAACTTGATTTAAAGAATTGTTACTACCACCCGGGCAAACAATTATTGTTAAATTTCACTATTCTTTGCCTTAAAATTAATTTCTGAAATAAAATTTGAAACATAAAAGCTACAATCAGACTATTGCTTAGTACATAGGTTGTATTTTGAACTTAAATTTCTTGGAGATTAACTTCTATGAAAAATAATCAAATTATTTCAATTCGTTTAGTTAAATAACTTCCGAGAATATAAAATGTACAGAACCAAGGCTATTGATCTTTCCCCATGTATATATTTTGTGTTAGAGTACCTATTTCTTTAAATCAAGTTTTCGAGCTTGAAGTAAACACTAATCCCATTGTATTTAACCAGTCGTCAAACAACATAACAAAACTACCGCCAGTCACAACGCTCTGACGCTTTTCGACTTCCCATGATCATCATCAGAGTAAGACGGCAAACTGACTATCGAGGATCAAACCGCATTTCATATATATGGAAAGCAAAATTAGATATGCGTCTCTCACCTCTAGTAGTCTTGCATATATTATACATGACTGGAAATGTCGGCTGCACAATTTCTATGCAGATACGAACATTAGATGCTTGTAGCTTTCGCCACACACATATATAGAAAATAAAATTAAACAATAATTGATTGTGCGGGTGGTGGTAACAATTCTTTAAATCAAGTTTAACTGTTGACAATAACAAAATTCAGACGTTAGTTGATGTTTCATTCGACAATGTCAGTGACGTTCGTCAGAACCGCACACCAAGTAATCATAGCAAACGTAAATCGCAAGCACTTAATGACAAAGAATCTAAATGATATTTTGAACATTAATTAGTTACAATCAAATTTATGCATACTAATATAGACCTTATTTTTTTAATTATAAACCTTTATGCGCATAATTGTCATTTGGACTTTTTGTCACATAGTGTTTGCGATTTTGGTGCGCTGTCACTGCAAAAAACGCAGTTCCTACGAAGATCGCCGTCAAAGTGGTTTAAAATATAAAAATCACCTAAGTTTAGATTTTATCGAAAATTAATTTAACGCAAACGTTACTTCGGACAAATGTATACTATCAATAACCAATACAACGATCATTCAAATTAAGATTATAATCATTTTTATTAGGTCATATATATCTCAGATACCTTCAAAGTTATTAAATTATTATAATCAAGGTTGCGATCTTGATATAAGAACCCGACCCACTAATTACTTACCTATGTCAGTATAAACTAAAAATTGTAAAGTGTAGAAGAGACAATTCATCCAGTAGACCTGTTTCGTCCTTATTGAGAACTAATCACGTATTGGCAAGAATTTGCCGCAGACAGGGCATGAACCTGGGCATGTTTGCTTCGGAATCTGGTGTTCTAACCACTGGGCCAACCCGCCATACACTACACGTAATTTTTATTTATATAATAAATTGACTTGGTTAGTATTTTTTCTTTGAGATGGAGCTCATATGGCATCCATTCAGACCCAAAGTTCCAAGAAACCATCCCCAATTTGTCATTACTGAACAGACAACACACTAAAGTAGAGTGCTATTGAAATGAACATTTATATAATTAAACATAAATTTGTTGCGCGGGTGATCATTAAATGTTAATTATTTGGATGCTTGGTGTTGATAATCTCCAAAATGATATTGTAAATTTTGGTGATATAAAATATTATGTACACAGTGTTGTCTTTTGATACTTCAAAAGATATTTAGATGACGCCATCAGCATTGCATTTGTAAAACGAATTATCCACATAATGATTATTTAAGCTCGTATTTTAGCGTGAATATCATAATTCTAATGCATGCTTCTTTCTTAGTATTTTATCATGTTATAGACGGATAATTTTTTTCAAAAATCAATTCTCATAGAGTATTTCAAAATTAAAAATCAATGTATGTGATTAACATTCTAGTTTAAAAATTCAAACACGTGTTTTGGTGGTCAATTCAAAGAGTTAGAGCTGGTAAAATACCCGATTAAACATCAAAATACGTCAAACGATCAATTGCAACAGACATAGGTTATAAAACAGAACAATAAAACAGCGAAATCGAATCCAATAAGAGAACAGACAATCAAATTAGCAAAATTTATGTTATTTGTTGCCCGAAATGATAACTAAAACAAATAAGGGGACAGATTATTCGAATAACTTGGACTATTCTAGCATATTCTGTTCCGATGAACCGGGCGTTAAACATCAGTATGAAGGATCTACTGTTTATAAATAATCGTCAGGGCTCCTTTAGACGAAAATTGGCGAATTACTTCATTAAAGCATTCTGAAAATGAATCCAAAATGACAGAAGTAACTGAAAAACCTTTCTTTGCAACTGAATGAAAAAGATGTGCACATAGAATAAACTTCATTGTGCATTTATTATTATTATAATCAAGGTTGCGGTCCCGATATAAAAACCTGGCCCATTAATTACTTACATATGTCAGTGTAAACTAAAAATTGTATAGTGTAGAAAAGGCAATTCATCCAGTAGACAGGTTTCGTCCTTATTAGGAACTCATCATGTACTGGCCAGAATTTGCCGCGGACAGGACTCGAACCTGGGCACGTCTGCTTCGGAGTCTGGTGCTCTAACCACTGAGCCATCCTGCGCACACTACACTGCACACAATTTTCAGTTACATACTAAATAATGTAACTTGGTTAGTCTAGTTTTTCTTTAGGTGGAGCTCATATGGCATCCATTTAGACCCAAGGTTCCAACTAACCATCCACAATCTGTCATAACTGAACAGACACCACACTACATGGGTAAGTGGTATTGAAATGAACATTTATATAATTAAATGAACATTGGTTGCGCCGGTGGTGATAACAATTATTATAATCAAGTTTGCGGTCTTGATATAAACACCTGACCCATTAATTACTTACATATGTCAGTATAAATTAAGAATTGTATAGTGTAGAAAAGGCAATTTATCCAGTAGACCGGTTTCGTCCTTATTGGGAACTCATCATGTACTTGCCAGAATTTGCCGCTGTGCATTTGTATGTGTAGGCGATTTGGCGCAAGTTTGTGTTCCTGCCTCTGCCTTCATAGTTACTTGTCTTGCTGGACCTACATCAGCGATTGGTCTGTAACGATCTTATCGGCGAATAATTTTAATACGCGATCTGGCATGATTGAATACGAGTTGTTTGCACGGATGAAGATGATGATCGTGTATACGTGTGGAAACAGCTTCAAATAAAGTTGTGTGCATGAAATCTCAGAACATTTGCAGCCGACACTTTTCGTCAAGTACAATGTGCGCAAAAATACTAAGAATTAAATCTGATTTAAGGTATGATCCTCGTTATTCAGTTATTCCTCGTGAGTCAGTACATGCAACTGATGGTTGATTTTTTGTTATATTTCTTGGGTTAATTACACGAGGATTAATTACCTCACGTTTAAAAACGTCTGCGTTTAAAGTAGAAATTAATTCCTAAATATACCTATTAGAAATTTTCGAAAAAACAGATAAAATTTGGTTATGGTTTAGGTGTTCCACACAAATACATATATATATATATATATATATATATATATATATATATATAGTAGGAATAGGGCTTAATACCGTCTTCTACAGATAAGCCGGAGTAAGCACGAAATGCATGTGCACACGAGATTATATCTTCCGTTAATACTGACTTTAACTTATTCTTCAGGTCATATTTGAACTAATTTGTCACTAGGTGTGAAACTCCTAAGACATAATTGCATATATATTCGCTCTCCTCAACAAACAGTATCTAACTGCTACACATTTAATTTAATGTCATGACTACCGCGATAAATTTTAGCTGATATCGATTAAGACCAGAGTGTATGGATCAGCCTGAGTACAAGAATTTTAGAAGTAGTTGCAATTCTCAATTTTAGTAAACTTTACAATACCTCGAAATCCGTCGTGTTTGTGTGATGTATCGAATCGGCAACCACACTGTTGGTGCCCTTTGCAGGCCCGGTATGTATACATAATATCTAGCGAGTTGGCATTGAAGTCGCATTGTTAAAGACTTTAAATCGAACCATCCCCACTAACGCAGGCTTACATATTCGCATAGGTAAATGTGTCGTTCAATTACCGCAAATTCGTTGCAAAATATATAGTTCCCCGCAACAAACGGTATCTAATTATTATACATTTAATAGAATAATATCTTTATTACCGCAAAAATTGATAAACGATAGCGATGAAGGCCAGAAATTTTTTTAGAGTAACAGATTTTCAGAAGTGATTTTAATTCTCAATTTTGGTGGATTTAACATATTTTGAAATCTATTGTTGTGGTACCATGTACTAAATAGGCAGTGTTGGTACCCTTTACGGGGTCAGTTTAAACATATATATATATATATATATATATATATATATATATATATTTAGTTGTCTTTGAAGCCGCATTGTCAAAGTCTTTAATGCAGTAAATTTCGATATTTGTAGTGTACATATTCGTATAGGAGATTGTATCGTTCACTTTTCTCACATTGCTTGCAAACTATAAAGTGGGTTTAGAGTGAATACCGGCTCATAATGAGGAGTCGACTGTAAGCACAAAATGAATGTGCACATGAGATTATATAGTCCGTTCATGCTATTTTACTAGGTACGTAACACATAAACAGTAATTATATATATATATATATATATATATATATATATACATATATATATATATACATATATATATTAGTTCTCACAACAGTGCTTATCTAACTGTTAGATAATATATAGTACTAAATATTTGTTATCTTAAATGTGTTATTTAAAATATTTATCATATATTATGTTCTGTTTAAAATTTCTGTGCACAGGTAGATTAATTTTGTTAAATTCTTGTGTATGATAAAATGCTATATTACAAAATAATTTTTATTTTAAATGGCTCTTTAAATTTGTTAAAACAATATTCGGCCTATCTTTAGCTGGTTTATTTAATAGAAAATCGAATTTTAGATAAGATATTGACTAAATAAGCTCATAATTTTTCTCTAACCAACGTTTACAAACTGAAAATGTACTTTTGAACCAGGTGAACGATCGTCTGAATTATTTAAAATTAAAAAATTTGTACAGGCTAACAAATTTTATTTAATTGTTATTGCCTCTATAAGAGGCTTCCATCTGTCCAGGTGACCATACTAATTGGACACGCTTAACGAATACCTATTTAAATTCAGAACAAATGTAGTAGAAATAATCAAACTTTTCGACATAAAATAAATATTTGACACGAAACAAGAATTGTTTCAAAATATTGTGTGGAAATGTGTTTTCAGTGCCAGCCGAGTTAGTATCCTCAGTGATATTCTGCCATACTAAATAAGCACAATGAATACTCAATTTATTGTAAAACTGATGTATTACGGCTTGTCATATAGCACTAGTCTAGAGCATAATATTTCCTAGCAGCATAACAATATATTTTTCTTTTGTGTTAATAAATGTTTTATGGTGGCATATATCGCAGCAACCCCGTCTGCCTTATTAGATTAACTTATTTTCAACGAAGTTGTTATGCCTAATAAGCAACCAGCAGTTTCTGCATTTGATTCGTTTACCATCAGATATGTCATTCGTTTAATAAGATTATGCCCAAACTCTAGCAACTTGTCCTGGTACATAAAAGACTATTCCTAATAATGAAGATGAAAATAATTACACTAATAATAAACATAATAATAACTATTATTTCACTTATTAGATATTATTAAGTAACAACATTTTTGTCATAGTCAGAATTTGCAGTTTTGTGTTATTTATGAAAAAAATATCTCAGATATAACAAGCTTTAGATTAAAAATGTAACAAGACAATAAAATTGTAACAAAAATTACAGTTGGCGATGGTCTTGAAGAAATAAATAATTTTCAGAAGCATTTAAATGGCACAATAGGGTTATCTATAATGAATTATATATCGCTGATTTCGAGCTGTGCATCTCAGAATATTATGCATCACTAGAATTTATACCGGCCAATGTTTTAGGATAAAAAAATTTCCTACTTTAAATAACCTGAAAATATTTATTTCTTTGTAACAAGTTGCTTACGATGAGACAGGTTAAAGCATTACAAATATTGGAACCTAAAGTAGGACGAAAAGTAGGTTTAAGCCCTCTTCACCCACATCGTTCTTTCTGTTATGCTAATGATTGGTTTGCACGAGACCATCTGCTAACTCAGTTGTCAAGCAATTTTCAGCAACAGCGAGGAGCAAACCCATATATATAGGAAGACAGAGAAGGAGATTAGAATATTTTCCATACTGAATTTAACTTACCTCACAATGTGACAAATATATATATATATATATATATATATATATATATACTATTTTATACTGATAAATATATGTATAATCGAAAACCTGGCGTAAGTTTTAAATCTAATATCCCTTCCTCAGGTAGCATTGTGTCGATTCAATAATGACAGATTGAGGGTCGTTAGATGGAACTTTAGATCAAAAGAGATGCACCATAGGCTCCACTTGAAAAGCATAAACTAGCATAGAAATGAAAATTACATGTAATATGCTGCAAGACTGACTCGGTGAATGGAGTCCCGGATACCAAAGTAAACGTGCCCATGTTTGAGCCCCGTCCGCGGAAAATTATTAAAGGGACTTGGCAAGCTCCCAATGATGATTAAAATCATTAAAAAATCATTGTGGGATTTAGGTGGGTAATAAATGTACATGAAAAACATATTTTAAATAGCTTCATACTTAGATCTTATTCGGAAACAGTTTCCAGACTATAAAGAAATTGTTTTCTTATGCATATTATTCAGATATTGTTTAGAATAAAGTATTTCCGTGTAAAATAGATTATACATTTTTGTATGATGAATATCACAAAAGCCCTTGGTTATAAATAATTTATTCATTAAAGTTTATGTCATAGATGTCAACAATTGGGTTTTTGGCAAAATTGGCATTCTTTTCTACAAAGGTTAGATCGTTTCTTACTGAAATAATTGTAGTTCCTTATATTAAAATGTGATGCTTTTTCTGTGACGCAACGCTACCCGTAAATGTCAATTGGCTTATTGCGTTACACCTGAGAAATTAAACTTCAACATTAATATAGTATATGTATAATTAAAGTACAAAAGACGTATAAACGGATCATTTTAATAAAGTATCTCCATGTAAAATAGATTATTCATTTTTGTATAATGAGTATCACAAATATCTTTGGTTTTAAATAATTTAATCATTAAATGTCACGTTATTTATTTACATATTTCTATGTTAATAACTGGGTTTTGGCAAAAATGACATTTTGTTCTAAAAGGTTAGCTCGTGTATTACTGAAATAGTTGTAGTTACTTATATTAAAATGTGTTACATTTCTCGGTAACGCAACGCTACCCGTAAACTTCATTTTGCTTCTTGAGTTCAACCATAAACAAATAAACTTCCATATTAATATATCATATGTAGAAATAAAGTGCATATATAAACGAATCATGCTAATAAGAAAAATAGAAACATTTCATCATTTGCCAATTTGGTAAAAATCTTCATTTAAAAGCAAGAATTAGATAAATTTGCTTTTTCATAGAAAGTTCCAGAGGTTATAAATTGAATTTTTCTAGAAAACATGCTTTTATAATGACTAAACGCACATTCTTTGCGTGGGATGTGATAAAAATTAGTTATATCAAGGTTGTGATCTTAATTTAAACACCAATGAAATTCATCCAGTAGACCGGTTTCGTCCTTGTTGGAATCTCTTCACGTACTGTCCAGAATTTGCCGAGGACAAGGCTCGAACCTGGTCACGACTACTTCGGAATCTGTTCTTCTAACCAGAGCACCACCTTACCGCAAGTTAAACACAATTTTCAGTTATATACTAATTAATTTTTCTTTGTTAACCTTTTATTTAGATGGAACCTATAGGACTTCTATTTAGTTCCAAATAACCACCACCAATCTGTCATTAAAGAAAAGACACCACGCTACCAGGGAAGTGGTTTTGAATTAAACGTTGATCTAATTAAATGGACATTGGTTGTGCGGGAAGTGATAGTAGTTATTTAAATCACGGTTGCGATTTTGATTTAAACACCAGTACCATTATATACATTCATTTGTCAGTATATACTAAGCATTGTATAATGTATAAAAGGTAACTGACCCTGCAAATATTTTTCTGTCTCATCACAATCGTACGCACATCACCATTCCTTTAATGCGCACTGAATTATGGACTGTTTTCCGAATATCTGGAATTTAATCAATTGCCTAATTAATCTAAATGTTAATTGAAAGCTTATGAATTCCCAATATTGTGGGCTACTTAACATGATTCAGACTAACCTGTTTTTATTTGGCTTCTTACATTAACGGTGATGCCAGACGATATCTAAATGTATATTCAGTGCTTTCATTACGTAGTGCCCATTCATGCTTGACTAGCACGGTTTTGAGATACGTACTTTATTCTGTAGACTTACAATACAGCGTTAAGTAGACAATTCTAGATGCATGAGGTATTTTCCTTAATTTGTGCGGGTAATGCAACATTGTGTATCTGTAGGCTTTAACATCCGTTATATCGTCATGTGTCTCCAAATTATGTATGTGATTCAGTCGTGGCATTACAGATCTTATTTTGGAACTTTTATATCATTGACCACGACATGTACCATCTACTGGATATTGAGGTACACTAGATTATGCAGACCTCTTAACAACGCTTCGGTAATTTGTTTCAAATAATAACCTTAGGTAAGTTGTAACCCACAGTAGACTTTCCAAGCAAAATTTATATGAATTGTCGTATTCTCGTTCAAACTTACCTTTTTTATTCGTTTTGTAAGTGCATAATTAATTATATATAATATAAAGTTACGGTATATATACGTTGCTCTCGAAACTGCGTACGATTAAATTTAAATGTGCACAGGAATTCGTAGTTAATGCAAGAAATAATAAAAATAAAATGTTCGGGCAGCGACGTAAGAATCAAGTTAACGTGAAAATCTATTTATCTTCGACAAACTATCCGAATAAATCCGTAACGTCTAAACGTGTGGTATTATTTTTTAATGTATATTAGGATAATACAGAACGATGCTAGAAATATAACAGTTTAATATGATCCTTAATGAATAAATGCCAGAAATGAGATAATTAGTTTCCTTTCAGGTAATTATGGAAAAAATTTGAAGCTGATGTAACCAAACTTGTTTTAATGCATCATAATTTTAATATTAGCCGAACCAAGAATTTAAACGTTTATGAGAAGAGTTAATGTCCAACATCGTGGTATGTCTCAAGGCTGGTAAATATAGATCAGCGGTTTTCATGAGAGAGTCATATTTTAACGATAAAATACATAAAGACCCGATAGATAATGTACAATGGGAAGTTGAGACATTATTTAATCTAATGATTAAATCAGATTAACTGAAATCGGTGCATGTTAATTTGCTAACACAAAAGGCGACATTCAATAATGACCTATATTATTTGAGGAAGATCCATAAACAAGGTAATTTGCTAAGGTTACTTGTGAATGTTTAGAATTCACCGAATAATAAATTATTAAAATCTTTTCGCAATAGAATAAGAAGATCATTTTAATTTTTTTAGATTATAGGTTGTAGAATACACATCACCTGATAGATATTATAAGTGAATATAATATTGTGAGAGGGACAACTTGGAAAACTTAGATGTTTTATTTTTTTAATGTTCTGGTGCAAACAGCATTTCAAGGAGTAAGATTTTCGAACACATTTTTTGGAAATAGCAAACTAAAGTAAATGACGTTAAAAGATATTGTAGAATAGTTAAATATATGCATGTCCTCTACCTATTTTATATTCAAGAAACAATTTTTTACAACTTTTATGTGTTCCGATGAGAAAACCATTTTCTTTCCGGATCCCAAACATTTACTTGCATTATTATGAAAACAATCTCTTGGATAATACATACCTCAAGACAAAATGTCAATATGATATTTTGTTATTTGCAATTATGAAAATAATGAGTTAAATGACATTCATTATTTAGCTAATAAGCTCTAATGTGGTCAATTTTCGAAAATTATATTGTTGTAGCTTTCGCCAAAAATGTATAAGTTAGACAATGTAACAATCATTAATTGCGCGGGCGGTGGTAGCAATTCTTTAAATCAAATTTGCGAGCTTCAAGTAAACACCAATCCCATTGTATTAACCCAGTCGTCGAACAACATAGCAAAACTAATGCCAGTCATCATCCACGCAATAAATGATTCTTGGATTGTATACTTTATATATATGGTTGCAAAAAAATTATTTTCGTGACTTCGTAGATATTGTGCAACTGTAATTTTCAGTCAAGACTACAAGAGTTGAGAGCCACATATCTGATTTTCAATAATTGTATAGGCATTTTTGTTTAGTCTGCACTAGTCCGTCGTCTGATTATGGTCATGGACGGTCGACACGCACAAATACGTGTCACTGACAGCAGTTTTTCTATGCTGTGTGACCGGCTAGGTACAATGGGTTTTGTATTTATATTAAGCTGGCAAACTAGATTTAAACAATTTTTATTAACACTTGCGCAATCTATAACTGGTAAAACCTATTGTTTCGGTTAAAAATTATCATTTTTTCAATTGATGGGATACACACGACTGAGATATAGCTAGAAACCGTACTCAAGGGTTTATTTATCAGAGATGCCAAAGTCGACAAATTTTTCTCATTGCAAAAGGCTGAATTATGTGATGCGTATGTATATTTTCAATTAGTACACAGGAGGTCCAATTTCATGAATAGGAGCTCATCTTTTTTTGGTCAATTAGAGAAAAACAAAAAAAATATAATTATATTCATGCAACTCTATTTCTCTTTTGATTCTAATTGCTAATATAAATAAAAAAGGAAAAATTCCTGATGACGAAGTTAAATTCATACGTGCCAAATATAAAAGTTTGGTAAGAGACAACATGCTATTATAGATGAATATTTAGCACTTCAATGGAGGACGGATGATACAAATTACAATGAATATGATAAAATCATAGGTGGCCTCATTTAAGCTTAATTAATTGGCACACGCGCGGCTGAAACGCACAACATTTTAAGGAAAACGAAGGGTTTTGAGCCAGTATAGAAATTAATACTGCACCGCAAAATCTGCACTCGAATTAGAAACAGCCCCACATAAACAACAAATGGAGCTGTTAAAACACTGTTTTTGCGACCTCTTCGCATTTTGAAAATAATCTAAAACTTTCAATGCCAGGAATTAATTAGTTATACCTATCCCTGTTTCAATCTGTTTACAGTCATCCATGTCGGCAAAACTACGGATTTCCTTTGCTATTTAATCAATAATATCCGAAATTAATTTCGCATAGCAACAATTTATCTTAGAATGCTCCTTAACAAGTGTAATTTAAAATATTTTATTCATGCTTAGTAAAAATGATTCATGCACGTCGAGCGAATAGCGATAAACTTTCCATTAACGAGCCTTTTAGCATATTTTTACAGGTTCTAACTAAAAAAATGGAACTGCAAGCGTTAAATAAAAAGACTGTTTTTCATATTTGATTATTGACGATTATGCTCTCATTATTGATAAAGGTGTGAAAATAACTTCTTCACTTAAATACTAAAATAGTTTGAATTTTATTATTCAACTCATTTGCGAACATGAAATTCGTTAGTCTAAATTGTGTCTTGCTTGGGTGTGTAAAAAAAACAAAAAAGAAAGATATTTGTTTAAATATTAAATAATTCCTAAATTACACATGAGTTGAAAAGTGCATTTCCGTTGCCCCAAAAGATACCTGGCACACTATTTATCGAAAATAATAAAAAAACCTGCTCGTTGGATATCAAAGATGAGAGTTATCGGATAGGGCGACAAACCTATTTAGCATACGGACATAAGAAACAATTTATTGAAGCAATCATAGATTGAGTACAACAAAGGACTTTTTACCTTAATTCACCTTCAAAATGAGCGCAAAATCAGAAATATTATCTCAACAGAGAAATACAACAGATACTATAAAGATGCCTTACACAAAAGTCACATTTGTTTTAACAACAGAGCACATGTTCAATGCAAATGCACTTAATCAACTCTCTGAAATCGAGCAGTACAAAAACGTTTGTCTACACAAATTGAAGGGCTGCTCAAAGTGGTTTTCATATTAAACTCACAGACTAACGAAAGAAAATTCTAAACGAAATTTTATCTTAACCCCCCAGCAAAGGAGAGCAATTTTCTGCATTATTTTAATACAATTGTCAAAGAAATCACGTTTGGTTTTTCGGGTGTCATTTAAAACAAGAAATAATAAGCAAGGTATCATGTAACTATCAGATTCGTCACCCCTTCTTTGAATATAATAGACAAAGATAATTGTATATGAACCAAAAATTAACAGCCCAACTGTGTGTTTATGTACATATGCTTTTTCTTTTTGATTACTTTTGCTTAACGTGCACATAATCCATTTAATCCCATTTTGTTTTTCCAAGTTTAGTGTATAATGGATCAGGTATTTAATCGAATTGTAATCTGACGAAGCAATTAGCCTATTTACTTGGACATTCAAGCCTTATATTTATAATCATATTCAACTTCAATATATCACGAGTCCATCAATTTACATTAGTAACATATATTTTTTGGAACGCAATCTTTTATAAAATTGATAGCATCGCTAACATTAGCAAGGCTAGAAATAAGTTTAGTAAGTTATTAAAATGTTGTTTTTCTTCAGATACGCAAAACATTGATTACCAGATATGAATTTAAAAATACATTTAGAATTACACAAAAAACGCTTTCGCTTCATCTTGTCAGAATCATTAATTAGTTATTTTCTTCTCATGTAGCTAAAATTGCTTTAATGATAAATATTTAAAACAAAAGATGGGACTGTTAAGCGAGTAAAGAGTGTGAATTAGTGGGGTGTCCAATAATTGGCGTACATCACCTACTGTTCATACTCAATGCCCAAATTGACATTTCTTGCTTTCCTAAACGAGGATGACATTTGTTATTCAAGCCTATTAAAAATAATAGCTCGTTTTTATATTACGTTAAGTAACCATCATAGAACAAAAACCCGTTGAATAAAACATTTTGGAGCAATTGCTAACGTATATTCACTATAAATCACTATAAGTGACCATTACAGTTCACGTTTACGGATTTTTTCGTTAATTGCAGGTAGAGACAAATGCGTCGCTTAGTTTCAGTTCGTGTATGCGTGTGTGTGTGTGTTAGAGTCGCATTCACTATCTGTTTTAAAACTGGATCAGTTTCCCACTTAAGAGAAACGTTTAAGTATATTGACTTCTGTTCTCATCAAATTTTTTTTGCATCTAATGAACAATTCCTGTAAGAATTCAATCTATCAATAGTTCAGGATTGTTAACAAACGATAAATCAATTTTTTATTCGATTCGTAGCCATTAAAATCTGGACAAACAAATTTGCTATTTCATTAAATAATCTCGAACCTTTGCACGATTTAATTAATATCATTCAAAGTTGATATATTGTTAAAAATGTGCATTTTAGATTTAAGTTGTACTTAAATGTTGAATTTTAATGCTCAGTTCCGTCCATCTTTTTGTGAATTTTACCACATTTTTCTTGTGCGGGACAATTGATAGCACTCGTAGGCCAGTAAAATCTTGATTACTTTACATTTCCAGGTGTACCGATTATTGGCCGCTATCAATTGTCCAGCACAAGAAAAATGCGGTCAAATCCATTCTAGATTTGTCTAATGCAGTTTTAAAATTTACCATTAATGTCTTTATTTAACTGCTGACTTAAAGAAGATGTTATTGGGATATAGTTGAATTACGTGGCGGTTTTTATTTGCAAGCAGAACTCACGAACAACTATAAGATGACCAAAAGAAATTATATATAGGCAACAATTATTGATGTATTTCATAGGTGACTTAATCTAAAAATGGTCTTTAAAACTATCCACTTACAACAGAGATAGAGGGCAGGACATTGCTGCACCAAATACCTGATTCTGAATACCTTCATCAAAACATAATTATTCGTCTTTTTTGCTAAGTATTAAAATTTTGCACAGCTTTTGACCTTCAACCTAGAGTTGTTATAGATTTTAAAAAGCCATCGTTATCTTATTTTTAAAATTTGAACTCTAAGTTTGGCTTCAAACTTAAATAATTTAGCAACCCAATAGGTTTAGCTAGAGTGCAATGCATCTACTGAAGTAACAGGTGTCCATAAGAAGTATTTCTCAATTTTGATTAAATTTAACCTATCCAAAAATCTATCATGTTGGCGTAAAAGTCGCTTTATTAACGACTTTACATAAAGTTAACTCGATTATTACTTGAATTCACATTCATATAGGAAAATGAACCGTCTAATTTCCAAACCTTTCTTGGACAAATATATATTGGGCGTAGTACCGTCTCCTACTTATAGTTTGCCATTAAGCACGAAATAAATGGTTAATTGAGATTATATCTGTTGTACATGATTACTTTGGTACATCATTCTGGTCCAAATTTGAACTAATTTGTTACTAGGTACTCAATTCCTAGTACGAAATTAAATTTATATTAGTTCTCTACAACAAACAGTATACCACCAAATAGTTTATTTGTAGCTTAGGCAAATATAGCAGTATGCAGACTAATCATTTAGATAATTTATGAAGCTAAAAAATCTTATTGATATTATTAGTTTCTAAAAAGAATTCATATTTTTGGTAGTCTGTAGGTTCTAAGTTAAAGAAACCCGATCGTTTAAATAAATTTGCATTAGTTCTTTGAAATAAACTTTCATCACTTTAGGCTTTACTTTGTCTATTACATCGGATGTGACCTCCAGGCGATATAATTTTATTGTATTACACAAAAACTGATCTATATTTTTTACGTTGTTTTCGAATTTATCAGAGCGCAATATTTTGATTTTTGCAATTCTGCGAGTTCAAATGTTACGTTTTCAACACTTATTGCGTTGTAAAATTAAGCGATCTCAAATTTGAGAACCGCTCAGATAAAAATGTTAGTATACTCAATGAAAGTAATAATTTGAGTCAGTTGTTTACTTAAATAAAAATTCAAATGCTGCCTCAAAATCAATATAACGTTTCTTCTAAAGAAGAAACTCTATAACTTCGGTGCATTCATAGTACTTTCATTGTTATGTTCGTGACTGAATAGAAATTGTGCAGCCGATATTTCAAGTCAAGTACAATGTATGTGAGACTACTAGAAGTGAGAACCGCATATCTTATTTTCCTTTCTATATATATGCATCGCGTTTTGATCCTCGATACTCAGATTTTCGTCATGCTCTGATGATAATCACAGAAGGTCTAAATACGACAGTTTGTGCAAATAACAGTAGTTTTGCTGTTGTTCGACCACTGGTTAAATACAATGAGACTGATGTTTACTTCAAGCCCGGAAAATTGATTTAAAGAATTATGATGTTAGCTTCACTACTGCAAGTTTACACATTCGTATAGGAGATTGAACCGTCCTATTTTCACACTTTCCATACCCAAATATATATATATATATAAGCATATAGGCTACAAGATTTGTTGATATTATTCATCTTGAGTATATAATATACCAGTAATAAATATAATAAATAAATAAATAATTGAATATATATATATATATTTATTTATTTATTTATTTATTTATTTATTTACTTATATTTATTTATTTATACGCGCGTCTTATATATAGATATCCATTCATAAATACGTGTACATCTTAACTTACGCATATCTTAATAAATATATAGGCAACAATGTGAGATTGTCCCATATTCTACGTAGCTATCTAAATACCCATTCATTTTATATACGTTTACAAGTTATATGCATAATATGCATATCATATAAGCAAACGTGAGTTTCTCAATGATTCTATTAGTCAAATACACTTTTGTTAATATTTAAATATATAAATATATATATCTACAAGCAAGAAACTGGGTTGATTGAACTTCAAGTAATTAAAATTCACTCTGAGTTACGTATCAAACCGAAAATCACATCGCATGTTAAATGTGTCCAATTAAACGCGTAATATGTTGCAATTTCCCAATATATTATTGCAAACTCGATGTTGTAGATTTGGCTCTAAAGAGGAACTTAACAAATGGCGTAATAAAATTGGTTGGCAATTTATGAAGAGCTGTGGAAAAACAATTGTTGCTCATTTATATAATTAAACGAACATTGGTTGCGCCGGTGGTGATAACAATTATTATAATCAAGTTTGCGGTCTTGATATAAACACCTGACCCATTAATTACTTACATATGTCAGTATAAACTAAGAATTGTATAGTGGAGAAAAGGCAATTCATCCAGTAGACCGGTTTCGTCCTTGTTGGGAACTCATCAAGTACTGGCCAGAATTTGCCGCGGACAGGATACGAACCTAGGCACGTCTGCTTCGGAATCTGGTGCTCTAACCACTGAGCTATCCTGCCGCACACTACACTACACACAATTTTCAGTTATATACAAACTAATGTAACTTGGTTAGTCAATTTTTCCTTTAGGTGGAGCTCATATGGCATCCATTTAGACCCAAAGTTCCAACTAACTATGCCCAATCTGTCATTAATGAACAGACACCACATTACATGGGGAAGTGGTATTGAAATGAACATTTATATAATTAAACGAACATTGGTTGCGCGGGTGGTGATAACAATTATTATAATCAAGGTTGCGGTTCTGATATAAACACCTGACCCATTAATTACTTACATATGTCAGTATAAACTAAGAATTGTATAGTGTAGAAAAGGCAATTCATCCAGTAGACCGGTTTCGTCCTTATTGGGAACTCATCAAGTACCGGCCAGAATTTGCCGCGGACAGGATACGAACCTGGGCACGTCTGCTTCGGAATCTGGTGCGCTAACCACTGAGCTATCCTGCCGCACACTACACTACACACAATTTTCAGTTATATACTAACTAATGTAACTTGGTTAGTCAATTTCTCCTTTAGGTGGAGCTCATATGGTATCCATTTAGACCCAAAGTTCCAACTAACCATGCCCAATCTGTCATTACTGAACAGACACCACATTACGAGGGGAAATGGTATTGAAATGAACATTTATATAATTAAACGAACATTGGTTGCGCGGGTTGTGATAACAATTATTATAATCAAGGTTGCGGTCTTGATATAAACACCTGACCCATTAATTACTTACATATGTCAGTATAAACTAAGAATTGTATAGTGTAGAAAAGCAATTCATCCAGTAGACCGGTTTCGTCCTTATTGGGAACTCATCAAGTACTGGCCAGAATTTGCCTCTGACAGGATACGAACCTGGGCACGTCTGCTTCGGAATCTGGTGCTCTAACCACTGAGCTATCCTGCCGCACACTACACTACACACAATTCTCAGTTATATACTAAATAATGTAATTTGGTTAGTCAATTTTTCCTTTAGGTGGAGCTCATATGGCATCCATTTAGACCCAAAGTTCCAACTAACCATCGTCAATCTGTCATTAGTGAACAGACACCACATTATATGGGGAAATGGTATTGAAATGAACATTTATATAATTAAACGAACATTGGTTGCGCGGGTGGTGATAACAATTATTATAATCAAGTTTGTGGTCTTGATATAAACACCTGACCCATTAATTACTTACATATGTCAGTATAAACTAAGAATTGAATAGAGTAGAAAAGGCAATTCATCCAGTAGACCGGTTTCGTCCTTATTGGGAACTCATCAAGTACTGGCCAGAATTTGCCGCGGACAGGATACTAACCTGGGCACGTCTGCTTCGAAATCTGGTGCTCTAACCACTGAGCTATCCTGCCGCACACTACACTACACACAATTTTCAGTTATATACTAACTAATGTAACTTGGTTAGTCAATTTTTCCTTCAGGTGGAGCTCACATGGCATCCATTTAGACCCAAAGTTCCAACTAACCATGCCCAATCTGTCATTACTGAACAGACACCACATTACATGGGGAAGTGGTATTGAAATGAACATTTATATAATAAAACGAACATTGGTTGCGCGGGTGGTGATAACAATTATTATAATCAAGGTTGCGGTCTTGATATAAACACCTGACCCATTAATTACTTTTATATGTCAGTATAAACTAAGAATTGTATAGTGTAGAAAAGGCAATTCATCCAGTAGACCGGTTTCGTCCTTATTGGGAAATCATCAAGTACTGGCCAGAATTTGCCGCGGACAGGATACGAACCTGGGCACGTCTGCTTCGGAATCTGGTGCTCTAACCACTGAGCTATCCTGCTGCACACTACACTACACACAATTTTCAGTTATATACTAACTAATATAACTTGGTTAGTCAAATTTTCCTTTAGGTGGAGCTCATATGGCATCCATTTAGACCCAAAGTTCCAACTAACCATGCCCAATCTGTCATTACTGAACAGACACCACATTACATGGGGAAGTGGTATTGAAATGAACATTATATAATTAAACGAACATTGGTTGCGCGGGTGGTGATAACAATTATTATAATCAAGGTTGCGGTCTTGATATAAACACCTGACCCATTAATTACTTACATATGTAAGTATAAACTAAGAATTGTATAGTGTAGAAAAGGCAATTCATCCAGTAGACCGGTTTTGTCCTTGTTGGGAACTCATCAAGTACTGGCCAGAATTTGCCGCGGACAGGATACGAACCTGGGCACGTCTGCTTCGGAATCTGGTGCTCTAACCACTGAGCTATCCTGCCGCACACTACATTACACACAATTTTCAGTTATATACTAAATAATGTAACTTGGTTAGTCAATTTTTCCTTTAGGTGGAGCTCATATATGGCATCCATTTAGACCCAAAGTTCCAACTAACCATGCCCAATCTGTCATTACTGAACAGACACCACATTACATGGGGAAATGGTATTGAAATGAACATTTATATAATTAAACGAACATTGGTTGCGCGGGTGGTGATAACAATTATTATAATCGAGGTTGCGGTCTTGATATAAACACCTGACCTATTAATTACTTACATATGTCAGTATAAACTAAGAATTGTATAGTGTAGAAAAGGCAATTTATCCAGCAGACCGGTTTCGTCCTTATTGGGAACTCATCAAGTACTGGCCAGAATTTGCCGCGGACAGGATACGAACCTGGGCACGTCTGCTTCGGAATCTGGTGCTCTAACCACTGAGCTATCCTGCCGCAACTCAAGTCCCACTATTACGTAAAAAGCATCGGATAAACACTGGTTCAATTTTCGTTCGTCCGTTATATTTAGACGATTAATTTAATTATTTGATTCATGTTAAGATTACACCCACGTATATCTAACACCTCTCTACATCTGCCAAAATTTTTCAAGTTAATTTTTTCCAAATATACGAAATCATAAGCAAGCTTCCGAAGTTTTACTAAGTTCTTAAGTTTCTGTCTCTTGCCAATGAAAGTTTCAATTATTGCTTATCTAGATTTATACTAACTTAAAACAAAGTTAATTGATAGATAAATTATTTGATAAATGTTTGTTAATGTTGGTTTACTAAGTTATAACAAATGCTAGAGTAAGTTTAACTCGCTATCCGCGAATGCAATCGAAAAACTGAGGCACATCCGAAATCAAACATGACGAAAAAATAAATGAAATTTGAACAAGAGAGCATGAAAGGCGAGAGAGAGAAAGAACAATTAAGTAATCGCGATTGAACTCATGTATAGATTAATATTTCAAAAGACTTATAAAGCATTATTCAAAATAAAATACATGTTAAAGGGACATTATCAATCAAAGGAAGAAAATTAAATAAAATACGCAAAATTGAAATTATTATGTTGACTATGTTTGTTGTTCTATTCCACTTTTAATCTTTTACTCGGAATATTAAATTCCTCAGATTCATCTCGTTTTCTTTTCCGGCTAATGGCTAATTCGTCAATGAATATTGTGCCTAGCATATTTTAACTCCTGAAATTTCATAACAGTATTCATCGAGTTTATTTCATTTTACACCATTATTAACCTTGTCAATCTACTGTGGTTACAAATTGAGATATATTTGCAGTCCTCTTAATTAATCTTGTGACCAAACTCGTATGAGTGCCTAACTAAGTCAGATATCTGGAAGTGGCCTTATTCATAGTCTGCTTTAAATTCTCCTCTTCGAACCTTAATTTTGCATATCGTTTCCATTGCATACGTCAGATTAATTTTTTGAAAGTTACTTCATATACTCCTAAAGTGTTCAGAGATGCTATTCTTCCTTTTTTGGTTTGGCAGTTTTCTGAATAAGGTCAGTGTTTGATCAGTGGTGTTCTAATATTTTATTTCGTTTCCAATGACCCTATTTTTCTACCCAATTTTAAATATGGTATAACTAAGATCCTATTCAAACCTTGAGATTTCTCCTGAGTTTTATGTATCGAATCCTATTTGAATATTATTATTACACCGTCCATTACCTTATCTATTCATTCATATTGGTATCCATTCTCCATGAATATTTCCTTCCGTTTTCTTATTCAAACTTTTCTAATTTTCAGATCAATTAATCTAAGCTTTCTCAATATCATAGATTTGAATATGTATATTTTCGTACCACACGAGTGATTCGAGTAAAAATTAATCAGGATATCCGAATAAATATTTTTTCCCTAGACAGCCTAATCTAATGTTCCTCTAATCAGCCTCAATTTCACATCAAGAAATGCTAACCTTCTCTCGCTAATTTTTCCAATGTGAACTTCCAATAAATTATATATTATGCTAATTTAAAGAAGTTTGTAAATACATCATCAAAATTTTACCATTTCATAAAATCCTCATCAAGGAATCTTACAAGAATATTCTGTTTAAGAAGTGCTCCTTCTAGAAGAATGTTTGCGGTAAAATGCACAATTACGTTACCAACTGGAACAGTCAATTATAACCTCATTGACACGCCTTCCCTTGTTTATAATATTCCATTCTCAAGGTAAAGTACGTAGATTAAATACATATTTTTAATATTTCCAACTCACTTCTGAACGTCATATGGCTCCCGTCTAAAACCCCGGGGTATTCAGTAAGGAAACGTTAAAAGCACCCCAACGTTGCTGGCGCAGAGATATTTGTGTACGTAAACATAACATCTAAGCCGGCTAATTTGTCAGTTTCAATTAACTTATATTTCGGGACAATCTCAATACGCCCTAGGTGGGATTGTATCTCACTGTATAAGTGAGTTCCTATGCCTTGTCCTAATTCCTCTGACCTAATCATTTTAGTTTAAGTCTTAACCTCACCCTGTAACTTATCCGTTTGGCCACTATTTAAATTTGCAAAAACATCGTTATCGTTAAGTTGCTTATACATTTTTTCATCTAAGATTGATTAAAACATTTTTTCAATCTTTGTTAGATATATCACATAACAATTTATGAAAGTGTTTAAACTTATCTTTCTTATGATTCATCACTAGAAAAGCTAATCCAAATAAGAATATCGTTTTGTCAGTTTCTGCCATAATCTCTTTAATTGGCAAGCATTCTATAGGAACGGCAGAATTTCAACTACGGTTAAGTATCTCTAGCTGTTCTTTGTTTGAAGGAATATCAATATTCCTGTAAATTGCGAGCATTAATAAAATTCATAGTACCCTTTCTATGTGTGAAAATAAAACCAAATTTTATCAGATACCAGAAAAGCTTCTTTCTGATTTTCTTCTCAAGTATCTACAAATGAAAATCGCTCTATATATAAATTTAAAGACAAAACAAGATAGAAACATGTAAACATGGAGATGGTGTGAAAAAGGAAACCAATCAATTGCGTGCGTCACCTCCAGTCCAAGCTCAATGCCTGAAAGTGCTTCTTCTGTTGGCATAAATCCGGTTACAATTTGGTTATTCATAAGGCTTCGTATGTGGCTAGCTCTCTTTTTCTTTCATTAACAAAGCAGCGTTTGGCATCACGGCTTCCTTTGATGTTAAATTTATTTATTTATCAAATATGTTTTTTGAAATCATTCGCGTTATTCTCACCTTTCGAAATAAAACCGATTAAATTCAGCATAATAATTTCAATTTAGCGTAATTATTTAATTTGCTTGTTTTTTCTTTATTTATTTTTAAGTAATGCCTAATAATTCTACTGATCTGAAATGCCTATTTAGTTATCCATTCTACCCTTCGCCTTTCATGCTCTCTCATTTCAATTGCAATTTTGTTTTCGACGTGCATTTGATTTCAAATTATCCACAGTTTTTCAATTACATTCGCGGATAGCAAGTTCAACACTCTAGCATTTGTTACCACCTAGTAAGCCAACATATGCAACCTTATTTATCCAACTAGTCGGAATTGATAAATTTATCAATTAACATGGCTGTAAGTTGACAGGAGTCCAAATATGCAATAATACAAACGAGAAAGCAACATGCTAATTTAGTGAAACTACGAAAGCTTGATTATGATCTAGTATTTTTGACATCCTTTAAATTTGACAATTTGAGTGGATGTAGATATACGTGTGTGTGTGTGTGTGTGTGTGTGTGTGTGTGTGTGTGTGTGTGTTTGTGTGTGTGTGTGTGTGTAATATTAACATGAATTCCATATCAAAATACCTTTAGCAAATATTGTCTATAAATAAACATGAGCTAGTTGGTAATCATCTTATGTGAGCCGATTGAGCAGACAGTTAATTACTAGAATAGAAGAAAATTGCAACTTATATGCCTTTTTTGAATACAATTGTTAATAAACGTCTATATTTGTGCAATAAAGCACTGAAACCTAGCACATAAATTCGCCAGATGAGGTATTTAATATAATTAGTAAATAAAATAGCATATGTTATCCATATATAAAGCCGTGTAGATAAAGCAAATACAACCTGGTTTATGGAAGTAGAGAAACATGTTCGAGCATTGAGCTTCAACTGGATGTAATGCAGTCAATTGATAGGTTATTCTTTTTTTAACACTCTCACACGTTTAAATTTATGCTTTTTCTTATATATATATATATATATATATATATATATATATATATATATATATATATTAGAAATTGAAATAACTGAGGAGAATTTCAGAAAGAATTGTTTCTTGTATCTTGCAAAATATCTATTTATCATTTGACTTTGAAACGGTACTATGGATTTAAATTTATGTTTATATTTATATTTGAGTGTTTATTTGGAATGAAAATTATATTTATTTTTAATAATATTTTTATCTATTTTTATACATATACTTATATTAATATTCATGTTTATCTTTGCAACACCAAACATTTATTAAATTGATGACAATAAACGATATTTGTGAATAGATTTTGTTATTCTATGAATTTGAAAAATTTTGATTAAATGTAATGTATAAACGGTTTTCTAAATATATTTTTAAACGTTTTTTGAACCCCATCCCGATATAATTAAGCTATGATCGCAATAGACTAATTTCCTTAAACTTACCATTCCGTGTAAACCTTTTGGCTTCATTAGGCATTACAAGAGCTTATCGCATGTATAATGCATTCCTAATATTATGTTTACGTCAAATTCAACAACAAACCTCGTGAATTCTGACGCTTAATTTCATTGTACGGGTATTGAGAACAATTCTGGTTTGAACACCAATCCTTTCATATCTAACTAATCGCTCAACATAGTAAAACTAACATAACTCGCGCATACTGATGCGTTTCCAACTTCCATAATCATTATCAGAACACGACGGCTAACATTAATAAAATATTTCAGTTTAATCGACAAAAATATCCTACAAATAAATTTCACTACAAAATTTTAAAACTGTTTTCTTCCCGCTAAAAAAATATTTAAATTATTACTGCGAATTATGATTATCATAGTTACATTTTTATTTTTATTTATACACATATTAATATTATTATTGACTTATATTTAAACCAATATTTATACACATATATTTATATTTATCCATTTATATTTATCTTATATTTATATTTATTTTTTGTGGGTGACGAGCTATAAATATTTCGTGCTACTCACGATTACGTACGCCTGCGATTTATATTGTATTCGTATGCGATGGGCGTCGTTTCAGTAAGAAATCCTGCTTTCTAAATTTACAACATACGCTGTTGTGATGATGGCTATTAAATGGACAGACCACCAACGACACGTTTACCTTTTCTTCCGTTTCATAGGTAATTTAGGTCTTGGCCATTTCTTCCCAAAGCTACTTCTGTCTTATTCCTTTTCATTTCAGCGTATTGGTCGTCTGGTCCTCTCACTAGGAATAGATTCTAGTTGATTTCTTTACGCCGCATTCGTGGCTTCTTTGGAGAAGATTTCTTTTATCTTATGTAATTTCTGAAATAAATTTAAATCCAACAAATATCCGCTAAATGTCCCATATGACTTGTACGATGGCAATTCAAAGTCACTTTCATTCGTTGTATCCATGGGGGAATAAAACTTGAAGCGTATTTTTTTCCTCTGGAGACTTAAACTAATTGGGTTTTTGTAGTTAGCCTAATTGATGGCTCACCACATTGTTGATTTAATAGGTAGCTTCTTTCTTGCTTATGTAAACAATTATATAGAAGAGAAGAGAATTAAACGTATTGTGGTATAAACTTGCTTCAGTTTGGTCATCGAACGAGATATTTACCCCACCCAATATGTTACTCTAGTTCATATTTGTCTTTGTATTTTATCCCATCTGCATTATGCTGTATTTTTTCTAACATCTACTATAGTATTAACAGTAAAATATATCATAACTTAACATACACAAATATATATCTTATAGTCACATTCAATAATCATCCGTTTGGTTTCACATGCCGGATAAATATTGCAATTTTATATTTAGTTTTAACTTTGAAATATTTTAATTTCTGCTTAGCATTTGTTGTCAATAGCATGCTTTTACCGATATAGACAGGGCATCTGCATCGATTGGACTTCAGTTAATGGTTTTAAGAGACATTTTACTCAATTAAAGAAGACACTGCTACGGATGCTCAAATTTTAAAAGACATTCGTCTATATTTGAAAAACGTTTCTAAATAAGCCAATATTTGGACAGTTAGTTTAAAACAATTCCCTAACAGATTTCATTGGCACGTACGCATTGCCCTGAGCTGTTTCAAAATTACAATATAGCAGACTAAACTCAGTTGAGCATCCTAGACTAATGAGAATGTAGTTTCTATCGTGGCCTGTTTGTCTCTTTATTAAACTTCTCTGAAAATATGATAATAAATATTTAGAAAAAAATTAAATTAAATTTCCTGTAACAACTCGTCTCTATTTAAGAGGCACAAAAGCTCCATTTTTTGTAGAAAATTTATCGCAAGTTGAAGTTGAAGGTAAATAGAAAATTTTACTTCTCAATAGGTTTTTCAATTTAATATATTCATTTTTTGAGAAAGCTAGATGGAAATATAATTGCAATGTAATTCTATTTATATATAAATTTGCAGAGGTTTATAAGTATAGCTGAAACTATTTAATCTATACGTCATACAATATAGCTGGTATAACATACCAATGAATGAGCAGACATAATTAACAGGTGTGCAAATTATAGTTTGATTCCCCTTCGACAAGCACTTTAGTAGTTTCCAGACGAATTAACATAATATTTCAAGGAAAGTTTTGTTTTCCATCCATATGGCTATATCTCTTATGTCATTGTAGCTACACAATTATTGAAATGAGAATTAAATGACCAGTCTTATGTTACAGATCGTGCTTTGGTTTGAATTCAGTTAATTTTTAACTAAATGCAGTTTTTACTCTTTTTTTCATATTACGTTTACATAATATGGCAGTATGGAAAGCATTCTTGTAGTAGAAATTTATGTTAAACGCAGATTTATGCACCAAATTGTAACAATTACAATTTTCTCCAGACCTCAACTTGTCTTCTATGTTGGCTCTTTTGTGTTGAGAATTTTAAAAGATTTATTGGATTAGGTTATATTACTTGTCTATATTATACAGTGCTAAACTTAAAACAATAACACACACGAACAGGTTCACGCATATTTCGCCATTTACGTATCTGCAGAGACAAATCGCGTCAACTGACAGCTTTAGTAAAGCGCATGTCGGTGTTCTTGCATGCCTTAATAACTTAAATTCGCCTGCTTTAAAATGGGATGTCTGTAAACCTAAATTTCGATGATTGCGGATTCTTCGTCACTTTTGACGGCATTATTTCGACCAAAATTCTCATAATTGTACAAAATTCGTTCTCTGTGTTGATATATGTGATTGTCCGTGTATACCTATTCATGTGTTTTTTATTTGTGAATATTTAATATAAATGAGCTATCATACTTAGTCTACATTTGAATGATAAACTTTCGTGCGCAGTCTACACTTTTTTTATTAATTGTCCTTTCAGTTAAATTGTATTAACATAGTTTTAAAATGAGTTTATTATTTAATAAATCTATTACTTCCCTTTTATATTATTGATGCAAAAATGAAATTAAGCAAAATTATATATATATATATATATATATATATATATATATATATATATATATATTATTTTTACTTATATATACATATATATATATATATATATTATATTTTTACTTATATAAATATACATAAAAAAACAATATTAGTTTCACGGCCACTTATAATTATATACCACAAATATATTTACATGTTAACAAGTTAGTACTGCTTAAAAATTTCATTTGGAGCTAGTAGGCTTAGCCGATTTTATTTACATTTGGATCAGTGTTAATTAAAAGTTTTGACAGGTGATCTAACAACTGCTTGTTTTTCGAAGCTTCGAAATATATATTGTTATTTAAATATATTTGCCAATTATCTCAACTAGAATTCATATGTAAAACAATATTATTTTATATTGCTATTTGATAATTAACTCAAATTCATTTTATTTTATTGTAATAAAATGGCAATACTACTTAGTAAAGTCTACATTTTCTGTTCGTCTATGCGACACTCTGCCGCTGGAATGTGCATTGGATAGTGTTATAGAATCGCTAGCAAACGTGCCCAGTTTGGTTCTCTATTCTGGGCAAATTGTGGACAATATTTCAACAGTTCCCAACAATGGCGTAACCGGTCTATTGGATGAGCTACCTATACTAACTTATATAACGGTTAGATTAAATTATATATCACTATTTTATCTAGCGTGCTATTCAGATTATGCAAACTAAATCTAAGATAGATCGTGGGAACTTCAGTACTAAAGGATGCCACATAGAACCCACCTAAAGAAAAGACTAACCAGAAAACATTAGTTAGTATATAACTGAAAATTGGGTATTGGGTGCGGATGGGTAGTTCAGTAGTTAGAGTAACAGATTTCGAGGCCAATACGTGATGAGTTCCCAATAAGGACGAAACCGGTCTACTGAATGAATTGCCTTTCCTAAGTTATACAATTCTTCGTTTATACTGACAAATGTATGTACTTAATGGGTTAGGCGCTTAAATCAAGATTGCAACCTTGATTAAAGTAAATTGGTATAACCGCCCGCGCAAATAATGTCCATTTAATTATCTAAATGTTCATTCAAATACTACTTCACAATGTAGTGTGGTGTCTGATCTATAGTGACAGATTGGAGATGGTTAGTTGACACTTTAGACTAAAGGGATGCTATACAGACTCTACCTATAGGAAAGGCTAATCAACAAACTCTAGTTATGACATAACTGAAAATTTTGTATAGTGTGTGGCAGGGTGGCTCAGTAGTTAGAGCACCAGATGCCAAAGCTGACGTGCCCAGGTACGAGTCGTTTCCACGGAAAACTCTGGACAGTGGGTGATGAGTTTCTAAAAACGAAGAAACCGATCTTATGTATGAATTGGCGTGTCTAATCTATACAATGCTTGGTTTATACCGACAAATGTACGTGCATGTGTGTTAGGTGTTTATATCAAGATCGCAACCTTGATTAAAGTAACTGGTACCTCTTTTTTGCATAATGCGGCATTGCATATTTAAAGTCAATAATGCTGCACTTTAAGTAGTGACAAATTTAGCTTAAACTCTTAGTCAAGCTATATTATATACTAATTTCAGGCTTTGACTGTAGTGAATAACCTAATTGTAGTAATTAACACAGCGTAAATGTTATGTAATTGTATAGCTTTCGCGTGTTTCGGCAGATATTCAAATTGTTAATAACCAAAACGCCACCCTAAAACACCGTAAAATAAGTAAGGTATTATCCTAATTTTATTTGGTTACAGATAACTGCAAAATCATTATTTAGAACTAATAACAATTATACAATTTATCGTTCGTAGCCATACTACTGGAAAGTTATGTAGAAGTAAATAATTTTACAAAGAATTCATCAAGTTGATTTTTCGTAAAACGTTTATGCTATACAGAAGTGCATTTTATTTAAAGATTTCACCTTGAAAGTGAGAAATAATTCAATAAGAAATTGCCAAAACACCATGCTTCACCAATTGTTTCTTTATATACATCTTTGGTATATGTACATATCGTTGAACTTCATTCACGCTGACGCTAGTAATGACAACTCAAATTTTTATTAATGCTTAAATTAAGGTATAATTATGTAACAATGGAAACGTGTTCTCCGTTCAAAAAAGGTGCTTTACTCTGATTTATAAGTAAACTGATGTTGAAACTTAATCTAAAGCATGAGTTAGTTAGTTGTCATTTCATTTATTTCTACAATTCAATTTTTTATAGCTTACAACGTCGATGCAAAACTCTGCCTGATTACAATGTTAACTATGTAGTTGCTACCTAAAAATGCATTTTATTTTGTCAAAGAACATTACACAAGTGAGATGTAATGGCACTGAAATAGATAGCAATTAGCCTGGATTCATTAATTAAATAAAGTTTGCCTAATTTAACTTAAAATCAGTTACATATACTCATTGTAATTATTCAACGTGCAGAAATAAGATGAAACAATGTCAGACTTAAGGAACTTTTCTTTCAAATTATCTTCTCAAGTATTTAAAAATGAATATACTCACATATCTGCGAAAGATAAAACAAAACAATATTGGGATTTAAACAATAATTGATTGCGCGGGTGGTGGTAACAATTCTTTAGTAGTTTTGGTATGTTGTTCGACGACTGGTTAAATACAATGGGATTGATGTTTACTTCAAGCTCGCAAACTTGATTTAAAGAATATTGGGATTTACCAATTATTTATGTGCATCGCCTGAAGTCCATGCTTAATAACCTAATAGGATTATTCTCCTTGAAATTATGAAGCTGCAGTTTAATTATTCACAGCGTTTCATATATTTAACTCGTTTCTGTCACTTTATTTGTTAAGTGTTATATATATATATATATATATATATATATATATATATATATATATATAGACAAGTAATTAAATGCAATTTAACAAAATATTCTATCTCTGCATTTGGTAACAAAGGTAACAATGCCATATGTATCAACGGTGCGCGATGCAAAGTGAATTTCTAATGATTACACTAGTCTGAAAAGAAATGATCACTCTTCAAGCATTAATTCTTCATTTTTTAAAGGTGTAACACGTCAAAATTTGGTGTGGCGAACAGATGCACAAATCATTATATACAAGAGTTTGGTCTGAATAATATTGTAAATATTCATGATCAGGATCTCATGCTAATCATTATTTAAATCAAGCCTGTAGATTTCGCATCTAATCGCATCCCTTTTCATTGTAAAGCAGTCGCAAAATACGAGAACATCGATTTTCATTTGCACAAACAGTCGCGTTTCAACCGTACTGGATAATTAACTGAGCTTACCAGAATACTGGCAGACGATTAACCTACCGAAATACATCAAAAGAATATTTTTTTAATCACATAGTTGAATTATAGCAATACTTTCTCAAGTGAATTACTGTAATAGCTGCATAAACTGTATATCGTGATCGCATAGCAATGACGCAATGTACGCTCGACAAAATTTCAATTTCTTTGGAATTAATGAGGACAAAATCCACCTCATCTTCAAATTAATGGAAATTTACCTTGTAGTTTCATCCTAGTTTGTCACCTTCATCTCTTACATATGTATGCGCGTGCACATTGCAGTAGATTTCCAATACTGTGTGAATTATTTAAAATACAGCTTATTCTTATTATTGTTTCATAAGTCAACTATCTTGATTTAGATAAACGTAGAATAAAGCCGGATTCAATATTTATATTCAAAATAGCTTTGTAAAATTTGTATAAATTAAAAGCATTCCTGCTAAATTGCAATAACTATCCTTTAAAATTTCTTTTGTTTCGCCTATAAATTTTAAAATCTGAGATTATATCGTTTGCAATGCTTTTTATTAACTGCGTGTGTCTGCCATTATTTTACCCCAAGAAAGGCAATATTTACATTTATTTTTGACAATTCAGACTCTTATGTCAAATGAAACTATCTAGATATTCTGGAGTTTATAAAGAATTATCCAGACATAACTTAATAGGGGCAGATATTTTCACAAAAAAATTTCACCACCTGTAAATTTTATTATTTATTTTGCACGATTAAATGATACATTTTTATGATTTTAATTTATCCTATTCTGAATAAAAGTTTTGCTTCATTCTTTGCCATTTGTATGTTTTGTTTAACAATATTTTAAACCCATACTGGTTTTTTGACTCCGAAAATTTATGAAACACGCCTATGGCATATAATAATACAGCCAATTAAATTTAATATCTTAAATCTGCGATAAACTGAATTAAATTTACTATAGTTTATGTGAAATAAGTAGAAAATCCAAATGAATAACTAACATGATTTCTGAACCAAATTTCAACTATTCTAAATTCTTTAACTTTTTCAAATTTTGATAGGTTATTTTGAAATATTATGTTCAAGATGATATTTAGGCCTTTATTTATCAAGAAAATAAATGCAAACAATTATCCTTATATCAGTTATATACTGTTTGTGGCGAAGAACTAATACATATGCAATTGTGTATTAGGTGTTGCGCACCAAGTAAAAAATTAATTCAAATATGACCAGAAGCATAAACCAAAGACAGCATGAACGGAAAGTGTAATTTCGTGCACATTCGTTTCGTGATTATTGGCGACTCATCTGTAAGAGCCAGTATTACGCCCTTTACAAACTATATAATTGGGTGAGAAATGTGTAGAAATAGGACGGTACCGTCCACATTCCGCACCCAAATATATAGTCGCTAAAGGGCGTAATACCGGCTCCTGCAGATGAGTCGCCAGTAAGCACGAAACGAATGTACGCGAGATTATAATTTCCGTTCATGCTGTCTTTGGTTTAACCTTCGGGTCATAATTGAACTAATTTGTTACTAAGTGTTCAATACCTAATATATAGTTCTCCTTATATGTTTATTCAATTTTTGTTTCTGATCTTGAGGCAAACCGTATAATTTTTAAAAATATGTATAACGTGCAACATTCACAATTGACCCTAGTTAGAGTTCCGGTCTCATCAATTTGGGCAATCAATTAAAAATTGCTTAATAATAACGAAGTTTGACTACTTGATAAACTGCGATAGATATCTCATACGTTGTTTGACATGTTCGGGCACATAAGAAAATTCTACAAATATGATTTAATTTAACATCATTTCCCCAGGTGACACGGTTTCTATTAAATGTTAACAGATCATGAGTGACCTGCTGAAACTTTAATTGGAAAGAAAAGACGAGTAGACGAAAAGATTAACCAAACAACATCACTTTGCATATTACTGTAAATTGCATGTAGTGTACGCTCTAAACTAAAATACAGATGCGGATATTTTGATATCTACTAAGGTGTGCCGAAAAAGGACAAAATTAGTCTAATTGATTAATCACTTTTTTTATATTAACAATATATAAATTCTTAGTACCATTTCCCTGTGTCAAAAGAGAAAGAAATTTTATCATATATAAGAACCGTCTCTTTCTCATATTCATCTCGAGTATATGCAAATGAACATCTTTTTATATATAAAGTGAAAGGCCAAACAAAATAGAGAAATTTAAACATAGAGCGAGTGTGAAAAATGGGAACAACCAATCAATTGCGTGCACCACCTCCAGTTTAAGCTCAATGACTGAACATGAATCTTTTGCTTGCATAAATCCCGCTGCTATTTTTTATCCATAAAGATTCGTATGCTTCTAACTCCCTTCTTTTATTGTATTTAGTAATCATCTTAAATGCTACGTCTGGACAACTTATGTGTGAGTTTTCAACGATGAGTTGCGCCATTGCAGATGTGCACTCACAATTTTATTTAAAACAGGTGTTTAAGTTGCTATGTTCTCTCATTCGAGTAATTAACCGTCTGGTCGATCAGCCTACGTAAGTTGATCGTAAAATTGCGCATGTATATTGATAAATAATATATGATGTCGACATTAACGGCAGTTTCTCTTTGATTGCTGGTAATCACAAGCGTAATACCTTAAATAAAACTCGTAGTTTAGCTGCATCAAATATCACTTCTTAATGATATGTTCTCTAGATGACCTTGGAAAATTTTAGCCAACATTGGACATAGGAGGCTCTCCATTGCTACACCATCAGTCGGTTTATAGATGCTTCAATTAAAATGAAGCTGTAAGTATTTTGTGCATAATAAGATAAACTTTCGTCACCTGGCACCGGAAATGGTAATGTCTTGTTCCACTGTTTGGACTTTAATTTCAACGGTTTCGTCAATTGTAAGATGACCGATTGGTAATTTTGAAAAGTGAAGCACGCGTTTATCAATATTGGTCGGTAGTATATCACAAAACTCCAGGTTTTATATCATCATCTATTTTCTTAAATATTCTGGTTTTGTCTTTTGTCATATCGGCTGGCAAAAAAATCAGAAATCTCATTCTTTCAAAACGAATTAATTCATCCAATATACAAGATGCACACCCGATTTTTACCCGTAACGCTGCTTCGTCTAACTTAAACTGCTCAATTTTGGAATACGCCAACCTTGTAAGATTTCTTCGATTGACCCTTAGTTTGGACTTGTGTAAACTGCGTTCAAAATCTCCTGGGAACCGTAATTGCTAAATACACTGATAATAATGTAATTTCAACAATAACGTTCTTTGAGCTTTACAATTCTATTTAAATCATTGTTGCAATCTTGATGTAGACACCAGTTCCATTGCATACATGCATTTGCCAGTATAAACTAAGCCTTGTATAGGGCAGAAATGACAATTCAATGCTGGGTTTATACCGACAACGGAATGTATATAATGAAACTCTGGTTTACATCAAGATTGCAACCTTAATTTAAATCATTTTTATTACTGCCCACACAACCAGTGATTGTTTGACATGCCAATAAGTTTATGTGTATGTATTATAAGTATATATCAAATTTAGTTCAATTTAGGGAATATCCGTGATTTTAGTAACCACTTGTAGTTCATCTGAACAATGTAAAATATATTACTACTCAGTTTACCAAGTTAGAAAATTTGAAATGGGAGCAATACGAGCCAAATTTATCGTTGGTATAAGGTTTAAATAAAAGTCGAATTATTAATAATATATCAGCAGACGAATTCGTAAATGCTGAAATCAAAGTTGAACAACAGTTATCCAGTTAATTCTCAAAATAATGTACTAAAAAGGCAATATCGCAGTAAGAATCATAAATAAACAAGTTTGAACAGCAGGTCGTATTAATAAATGTTTTTAGCCAGCATTAAATGTTGAATAACAGCATGCTTGTACTCATTACATCGATACAAAGTGAATGACCAAATCAAGTTGAAAGAATTTGCTAATCTTAAATTCAAATTTACACATTCCTTAATGGCATTAATTCATGACATTCAGCCGTTTTGCAGCTGAGATATTGAGCAATCGTTTCTTTTCCGGCATATCAAATTATTATTTCCCGGTTTCATTGCAGTGGATTGTTTTACATAATTTAGTTGTCCTTTTACGGTTGCATATGATTTTACATTGACACCCGTCTGTGCTAATTTTAATTCTTGACTCTCGTGACCGCAAAAAATGTACAATTTCATGTCATTTATTATATTTTAATCGGTTCTTATGCTCTCTTTTCCGTACCATATTTGTTCGCATATTCACCGTACTACGGGAAATATGATAAAATCTAAATTTCTTTGAAAGTTTGCTTTTTTAATTTGGTTTAGATTTAAACTCACAAATCTAAAGATTTCTTAGTAAAAATTGGGCACAAAATGGTGGAAAATATGAATGCTACGTCTGGAGAACATACGTGCGATGTTTCGATGATGTGTTGCGCAATAGCAGACGTGTATTCACCATTTGCTTTAAAACATGCGTTTAAGTTGCAATGTTCTCTCATTCGAGTGATTAACCGTCTTAATTACCGTAAGCCGATCGACCAGACGGTTAATTACTCGAATAAGAGAACATTGCAACTTAAACGCCTGTTTTAAATCAAATGGTGAATACACGTTTGCTATTGCGTAACACATCATCGAAACATCGCATGTATGTTCTCCAGACGTAGCATTCAAAGTAATTACTAAATGCACAAACAAAAGGGAGCTAGCCACATACGAAGCCTTATGGATAAACTAATTGCAGCCGGATTTATGTAAGTAGAAGAAGCACGTACAAGCATTGAGCTTTAACTGGATGTGACGCACGCAATTTGATTGGTTTCCGTTTTTCACACTCTCTCTATGTTCACATATTTCTATGCTTTCTAATTTATATATAAAGATATGTCCATTAGTAGATATTTGAGAAGACAATGCGAAAGAAATGTTTCTTATATCTGATAAAATTTCTTTTTGTTTTTGCACACAGTAAGGGTACAATGAACTTTATATGATGTTAGTTTCACTTCTGTAGGTTTACACATTCTAGGAGATTGTACCGTCCTACTTTCCAACATTCCTCACCCAAATATATAGTGGGTAAAGGGCGTAATACTGGCCCCTACAGATGAGTCGCCAGTAAGCACGAAACGAACGGGCACGAGATTATACTTTTCGTTCATGCTGTCTTTGCTTTATTCTTCTGGTCATAATTGAACTTATAAGATACGTTGCAAGTAAGCACAAAATGAATTGTCAAATGAGAATATCCATTTCGCTCATGCTGACTCTGGTTTATAATTATGGTCTTATTTGAACTAATTTGTTACTAGATGCGCAATACATAATACACAATAGCAAATATATTAGTTCACCGTATCAAAGAATATATATTTATTATATTTTTCATTGAAGAATGTCACAATTACCATGTATTATCATAACTGATATTACTTTAGGCTTTGCTGGGATGAAAATTGTTCATAATTGTTTCGTTTTCTTAATTTTGGGCTAAATTTAGCCTATAGAGATATTCATTGTTTTGGTACCCTTTACAGGCTCGATATATATTATATGCAGTGAGTTGTCTTTGAGCTCTATTACTGTTTGAACACACATTTATTTATGAGATTTTAATGTACACCTGCTCTACATCACTTGACCAAATATACCGTGGGTATAGGGCTTAGTACCGACTCCTATTGATGAGTCGCCAGTAAGCACGAAACGAGTGTACACATGTAATTATATCTTACGTCAATGCCGGCTTTGGTTTATCCTTCTGGTCCTATTTGAACTAATATATTACTAGGCATACAAAACATAATACACCATCGCATATATATTAGTTCTTCGCAACGAATAATATATAAATGTAAACCACCTTTTAAGTTGAAAGTCAGTTCAATATTATTTAACTAATTAAAAACATTTTTAAGAAATCTGAAGTCATGATAAATACGAAGTGCGATAATAAATCATAAAATGGGACCTGATTATTCGCTGCTATACAACCATGAAAAATATTCATTTTTGACTGTAGATGAACATTAAGTCACCTATATTTAACAGCAAATTATCATGAAATAACTCGCAAACATTGTTGGATATTTCAAATTTAGTTTTTAACAATTCATAATATAGATGGAGAAAAACCATTTTTTCCGTTTATGTTTGAAAATAATTAGCTTATCCTACATAGTTATTTTGTGTAAAAATAAAAGAGATAAAAAAATTAAAACAAATCTTTTATGTGGTAACATTAGATAAAAATATGACTCAAAGCGATAAGAATAGATTTAGAAGAGGATCGAAATAACATGCTGAATCCCTACATAATTATAATATTAGGAGTGCTCTAAAAACGCCAATTATGGAAATTCTGACAGCTATTTACTAGTCACTAATTCGGTGAAAATCAGTCTAGGTAATTAATTGCATTTTAAATCTTATTTTTTGTTTATTTTCACAGACTATAAGTTAGAAAACGAACCATAGGCTTGATCTATTTAATAAAACTCTGTAGCTATTCTTTTCTAATTTAAGGCGTAGGTTTAAATTATTTACCAAGTTATGACATTTGACGAATTTTTTTGTTATAATTATAATTTGAAATTGATTTAGAGATTTGTAACATTCATATTAGGAAATGTTAAGCTTGGATGTAAGTTATAAGTCAACCCCTATAAATTTCAGTTAACCTATTATTATTTATGTGATATTTATGCTTTATTATGGCTGCTCTTAATTACAACTATTGTCGCCTTAAACAGACTTTGGTTGCGGCAGGGTAGCTCAATGGTTAGAGCACCAAATTCCGAAACAGGTTCGAGCCCTGTCCGCCGAAGATGCTGACCAGTACTAGATGAGTTTCCAATAATGGCGAAACCGGTCTACTGGATGAATTGCATTTTATACACTATACAATTCTTAGGTTATACTGACAAATGTATGTACTTAATGGGTCAGGTGTTTATAACAATTATAGTAAATCTGTCATTTTGTTTATAAATGCCAATTTATCACGAAGGTACTGATTTCTCCCTGAATGCATATTCGTCAATACATTCCAATAAGCAGATGGCAAACTTAAATTTAATATTATGTCAAATCTTTGTATTTCAACTTCTAAATTGTCAAAAAGCAACCAATTTTAATCGATGCAAGCCTGTTACCTGTTTTTTGCTATTTGAATAGATTTTGTGTGATAAAGAAGTGTAGGATAGGTAGGAGGGGAAAAAATAAAATATGACGTTCAGTACTGTATCGGGCTTAGCGCTATTTGGAACAAATTACTTAAAATAGGACACAATTATGAAAAAGTCAGCATGAACAGAAGATATAATCTCATTTACACAATAATTTCGTACTTACCGGCAACTCATCAGTAGGATCTGGTATTACGCCCTATACCCACTTTATATCTGAATAAGGAACGTGAGACAGTTGTACGGTTCCATCTCCAATACGAATGTGTATGCAAGCAATATGAGGCTAACTTAATATAAAGTCTTCGACAATACGACTTCAAAGAAAACCTAATGTATAAAATATATGCCGAGACTGAAACAGTTGCCAACACTATGTTTGACGAATAGGCACTGGTACCAATTCTATGGATGGCAAGTCAGTACATGGTGCCAACACAATGGATTTCATGATACACCTAATTTCGACAAAATTGAGTATTACAACTACTTCTGAACACCTGTTACTCCACCTAATCTATACAATCTGGTATTAATCAAAATCAGTTTTCACCTTTCGCGGTAATAACGACATCATTCAATTAAGTGTACAATAGTAAGATACTCTTTGTTGCGGAGAACTAATATATACGCAATTATGTATTAGGTGTTGCACACCAAGTAACAAATTTGTTCAAATGGGATCACAATGGTAAACCAAAGTCAGCATCAACAGAAGGTATAATCTTATGTGCACATTCATTTCATGCTAACTGGCGACACATCAGTAGAGGCGCTATTACGATCTATGCCAACTATATATTTCAGAACGTCGGACAATTGGACGGTACACATCGCTCGCCCAGATCTATAGTGGGTATAGGTTGTTTTACCGGCTCCTACTAACGAGTCGCTAGTAAGCACGAAACAAAAGTGCAAATGGGAACATACCTACTGTTAATGCTGACTTTGGTTTATACCTTTGGTCCTATTTGAACTAATTTATTACTAAGTAGGCAAGCCCTAATACACAATTGTATATATATATATATTGGTATTTAACATGACATTCAATATTTTTAAATACGATTTGTTAGTTTGAAGCTGCTGCCGCATAACTATCCTATAGCACAAGTGGGCTAAGTAGGCATTCGTCATGTTGAAGACAAAATAACTATTTATAATTCTGATTCCCACTGACAGGTAAGATTGACTGGAATCTTACAAGATTCAAGTTTTATGCTTCAGAATATGGCTAATTCAGAACGATATATTTTCAATTATATATATGAGGATACACTAAGCAAGCAGACAATTACTAGGCACAGACTATGAGCAAAGCAATGATGTTAGAATAAAACCCCTTGGTGTTGCACAAATGGATCTACAAGAATGAACATAAATCATTTCAAATATAAGACGTGAATGTAATTTCTGTTACAAATGATATGCAAAGTTTCGCTTAACAAATCTAGTTTTCTGTAAAATGTTTATCTGCAAATAAATTAATCCACTAAACTACAGAATAGATATTCAAAATAAGCATGAAGTTTATGTTCGAGAAAACGTGAGACTTGCCATTAGAGTACTACAAAATTTTAATATATATTACCAGCCTTACTTGGCATCAATGAACTTGCTTAGATGTGCTTTTCTGAGAAAGAGAGAAAGAGTGGACGAAAACTATCCTGCCTTAATTGGATTGAATCTTTCATCGTTTTATATTCATTGCAACATTCTCCACATACCTGGTTAAATATTTTCCAATACTATGACAATAAATGCACGTTAATGAAAAAACACAATCATAGTGACCTGAAATGAGATTGCACACATTAACCTACTGATTTTGATTTTACTGGTTATTCAATATTTCGTTGCCTGCCATAATACGCGAAAAATAATTTCCTAATTCAAAATATTTGCAATATTTACAATCAATATTAGGCCTTGAACTGCATTATTTACTATATATATATATATATATATATATATATATATATATATATATATATATATATATTTGTATTCATTTTGATTTATATTTATATTTATATTTATATTTATATTTATATTTATATTTATATTTATATTTATATTTATATTTATATTTATATTTTATATTTATATTTATATTTATATTTATATTTATGTTTATATTTATATTTATATTTATATTTATATTTATATTTATATTTATATTTATATTTATATTTATATTTATATTTATATTTATATTTATATTTATAATTTATATTTATATTTATATTTATATTTATATTTATATTTATATTTATATTTATATTTATATTTATATTTATATTTATATTTATATTTATATTTATATTTATATTTATATTTATATTTATATTTTTATTTATATTTATATTTATATTTATATTTATATTTATATTTATATTTATATTTATATTTATATTTATATTTATATTTATATTTATTTATATTTATTTGCATATTTTACTTGTTATGTGGGAAATTCATACGAGATTAATTATGGCACCTAATGTGATTTTATACGTAAATACACAAAAAACGTTGCTCTGTCCTTTGTAACCCGGTTTGTTCGATTTGTGTCAGAAATCACTTTGCCTCTTTTGACAAAATTTCTGCATAGCACCTGTGAACAACAGTATGAAATGTGAACAATAGGATGATATCGTTCCTTGTAACGAGGTCAAATGGTGATCGTTATCAGCAATTCAAGCAGATTTCCCCTGGTTTGACAGTTCACATTTTTATTAGCAAAAATAAATAATGTTTGCTCGATATGAATGGAATAAATTTAGTATTAATTTCAAAAAGGCATTAATCACTTGAGTAAATTGTCAGAGTATCATTGATTTTTCCAATACTGTTTTAAATTTTTTAAACTTTTGTTAAGTTTTGTTTAGTACAAAAATCCGTATGTTGTGTAAATGGTAAGTATTTTAGAAAACAGTTGCAGGCGCATTCATGACCTGATTCAGGTTTCGGTTAGTGCATTGCAGTTAAATGTAATAAAGTTCAACAACATTATGTACTCAAATTTACAGAACATAGTCACTTCTACTAATAAAACGATAATTATAAGAATTCGATTTACCTACAATGAGGGTAAAGTGTTGTTGAATTACGAAATTATACGCAGTTTAATTTATTGGTTGAGGCAACCGTATTAAGAAATTGTAAATTTTTAATCTATTTACGACCTTATACATTGTTGAATCTATATAGTTTTAAATAACCGTTCCACTTTAATTCTATAAAAGCTATGTGAAAATAAATTATAATACGCAACAGTTAGTACTTGAAATGCAATCAACCGGATATGTATTTTTTATAAATTAACTAGCGTTCGTGGCGCATTCTACCCTGGTCGAACGCAGAGAAGGTTGATTCTTTAAACTTCTGAACAAACCGCAAAAATAAAAAAATATATTTGGCATATTAGTCATAGAATTCCATTCATATATTTGAAAAAGATCAGTCAAATAATATGTAAACGTAACGTTGAACCTTTGGCAATAAATCATGTAGTTGCGTAAACCGCCATTATTTAAACGAAGATAGGGCATAAAATCAATTTTGTCTTATAAAGTCACTCCAACAGTTTGCGCACTAATTCATTCAATCAATATAATAGTTCACTCACAGCCACTCTAGCTTCACTTAGTTGAATGAACATAACAGTTATGGACATATACGCAAATACACACGTGACACGCATCTATCTTGTGATAGGTCAATCTGAAGTATAGATGAAATGCCATAGAGAAATATCGCTCTTGATTCATTAGTTTAGTTTTTAACACCTGTTATGATGAGTAAACTGAAGTAGGCGACCGCCAAGTATTGCCAAAATATCTTCAATCAACAAGAAAAATTGCAATTCAGCCTGTATTAGTCAAAACGCAGTTCAGGTAATTTCGATTTTTCCATGCTTTAATCAAACAAATAGGATATATTTGCGTTAAAGCGAGTTTCTTATTCACAAACTAATTGATTTAAAGTTTTCCCTAGAAATTAGTTAGTCTTACTTGCTGTTATATGCATTTTAATTGTGGAAGATTTAAAAACTTTCAACGGAGCACTGTAGACAAATGGAAGACTGAACCATCCGATTTTAAGAACAGTATTCGATTGTGAGTTGAAGTAAATCACCTGTTCCAAATGGAATCTTATTTTAAATTATTGTGCACTTAAAATTTAGATTAATTAAATGTCATTATTTGACATTTTAATGCAAAAAATTAGTCTGTTACCGTACCTTAAAAACTATCTCTCAATCAAATTAATATAAGTTGCAGTAAAGTCCACACAGGAACAACCGTCAGTGCGATGTATACATATAGTATATAGATGCCTTTCGACAAACCTAAATTATTGGTTACGATGTTCAGCGATAAAGTATAAGGTCATAGATTGCATAGATAGCTAATGAAAATAATCAGTTGATTTCTTTAAAGAGGATGTTAGCCTATATGAATAAAGCAAAACGAGAAAAAATGCGCCAATCCCTGGGAAATGAAGGAAAGGTAAGGTTAACAAAACTGATTATGTCATGAAAACGATTGATGATGCCACACTAACGATAACAATATCAACATAGTGTGTTAAAAACTACTACTGAAGAGTTATATTAGATGAAGCTTGGAAATCGTCAAAAATCGGGGGGAAATAAATTGTTTCTTTAAAACAAACAGTAGCCAAAACCTACGGAGACAGTATTGAAGACTAAAAAGTCTGAGAGACATTTAAATCAGCAAGTTGCGCTGAACTCCCGAAAAGAAGTAGTTATGAATTTGGTTAATCGAAAATTGGTTGTGTGGGCGGTGATAACAATTATTTAATTCAAAGTTGCGTACTTAATGTAAACATCATTCCCATTATGAATTATATAAGTTTAATTAAATTCACGACATTACACGCAGATTTAAAAATAAGGAAGATAATATTTTTTTAAATATTGTTCTGAATAGTTATGTCTATATTTTAGGGTTAGGTGTGACATTGCTCTAACCACTGAGGCACTCTGCCTCAGGGTAGCTCAGTGGATAAATTCTGGAAAGTACTTGAAGAGTTCTCCATAGAGATGAAACCAGTCTAATGAATGAATTAGATACTGCTTGTTTCGGAGAACTAATATATATGAAAATATGTATTAGGTTTTTCGCACCTAGTAACAAATTAGTTCATTTATGACCAGACGGATAAAGCAAAGTCAGCATGAACGGAAAGTGCAATCTCGTGCACTATACATTTTGGTGAGGAATGTGTGAAAATGTGACGCTACTATTTCCTACAGGAATTTGTAAACCTACAGTAGTAAAGCCAATTTCAAATGAAATCTTTGGCAATGTGAATTCAAAGCTCACTCACTATGTATAATGTATATACCGAGTCTGTAAAGGGTACCAGGACTATGGCTATTATGCCACTACCCGATACCAAGTTTGTGGTACCGAAAAGGTAACGTTAGCGTCATATTTTTCCACATTCCTTACACAAATATATAGTGGCTAAAGGGCGTAGTACTGGAACCTACTGATTTGTCACCAGTAAGCACGAAACGAATGTGCACGTGATTGCACTTTCCATTCATGCTGTCGTTGTTTTATCCTTCTTGTCATAATTGAACCAATTTGTTTTTTTTTAATTCTACAACGCTTTGTTTATACGGACAAAGGTATGTAAAAATGTGACATTTTTTTGCCAAGAGCTTAACCTTGACTTAATTATTTTTTGCAATTTATTTGTCAGATAACAAGGTAACTAACAAGAGGCTAGGCGTGTCCTGATAATGTCATTAGTAAAAGTGATTAAGTGAATCAGTTTGAGTACCAATTTGAGGTCTACTTTGAAGAACATTATTGCAAGCATGTTTTCTCTAAATGAATCAGTCCACCTTTGACACATACTCAAATATCTTTCGACAAATATACGAACATTGGTTTCGTGGGCGGTGATTGTAATTAATATAATCGAGGTTGCGATCTTGATATAAGCACCTGACCCATTAATTACTTACATATGTCCGTCTAAACTATGAACTGTATAGTGTATAAAAGGCAATTCATCCAGTAGACCGGTTTCGTTCTTATTGAGAACTCATCATGTACTGGCCAGAATTTGCCGTGGACAGGGCTCGAACCTGGGCACATCTGCTTTGGAATCTAGTGCTCTAATCACTGAGCCACCCTGCCGCAAATTAACGATGATCAAATCACAATATATATATATATATATATATATATATATATATATATATATATATAGAAAGCAAAATTAGATATACGTTTCTCACATCTAGTAGTCTCGCGTATATTTTACATGATCGAAATGTCAATACACCATTTCTATGTAGTCACGAATGTGCTACAACTTTCACAATATATATATATATATATAAACATATATATATATGTTGTGTAAGCTGCAGAAAGTTAATGTTCGTGACTACATAGAAATGGAGCAGCCAACACTTCCGATCAAGTTTTACAATTAATTTTCATTAAATGCGTGGATGGTGGGGGAAATATTTACATAAAGTTTGCGAGCTTGAAATAAACATCCATTTTATTGTATTTAACGGGTCCAAAGATATAGAAAACCTACCGTTAATCACACCTACTAAAGCGTTTCGACCTTCCATGATCATCGTCAGAGAACGACGGCAAACTGGCTAGCGAGTATCAAATTGCAATGCATATATTTGGAAGCAAATTAGACATACGGCTCTCACATCTAGTAGTCTCGCTTAAATTGCATTTGATCGAAAATGTCGCCTGTGCCATTTCAATAGACTCATGAACATTAAATTTCCGCATGTTACGCCACATTTATATGTTATACAATTAGAAATAATTGAAGGCACAGGTAGTGAAAATAATTATTTAAATCAAATTTGCGAGCTTGAAATAAACATCAATCCCGTTTTGTTTAACCTGTCCTACACAATGGCAAATCTACCACCAGAAACACGTACTGGTGCCTTTCCAACTTCCATAATGTTCATCAGAGTGCGACGGCAAACAGAATAATACTTGGAATTCCATCATATTTCGAATGGGATTTTGCAAAAAAACGTGCTCAACTTTTGTGGAAACGTTCTCCATTATACCAGCCGTGTTTAGTCTAAAATTATTTAAATTAAGTCTGTCATCTCGATCTAAACACCAGTCTCATTATAAATATACATTTGTCAGTATAAACCTAGCATTGTATAATGTTGAAAGGGCAATTCATCCAGTAGACCGTCCTTTTTGGGAACTCTTCACAAGCTGCCCAGAATTTTCCGCGGCTTGGTGTTTAGTTCAAGATCACAACCTTGATTTAAATAATTTATATCAACGTCCACGCAACCAATCTTTGCTTAGGTAAATTAATTAGTCTAAAATGTTATTTTATTCACTTCCATATTAATCAACTTGTCCGGCCTACAAGCACACTGATAGTATTGCATTGTTGTTGATATACAAAGTTGGACTATTCGATTGCAGGTAGCTTATTCTTTTCAATTAAATTTAGCAGGCGTATTGTTGTATCAACAAATATTAACTTTCTACTAGTCATCCGAAAAGTCACTGATATTTTAATTCTTTGGGTAAATATTGCAAATGGTGTGTGACTTTAAAAGGTACACTGTCTTATAAAAACTTATCGAAAGCAAACATGGACTGGACTGTAAATTCACAAACAGTGCGCCGTCCGAATGTTCCGAAAGAGAAATTTGATTCGCAATTTATCTTGCAGAATAAAGAAATTAATTTGAAATATTCAAGTGTCTAGAACTCGCGGTGGTCAAAACGATTTTATTAGAAATCAGGTCCCGATAAGGTTTTCGGAAATAAACATGAAACAAAAACAACGAGAAAAATCCCAATGAAGCCGTAACAAACGAAAAGAAAAAAGTCTGTATACTTTTTAGGGAGGATGCACCATCCGAATTATTTACTCCAATAATTAAAAAGAAGGATGACTAGTAGGTAATGACTCGTTCTTTGAAAAACTATTCGACTAGAGTTATGACAAAATACAAATGGCCTTCAGTATTTGCATTTTCCTACATGTTTTACATATTTATACATATTACCCTTATCATGTGCAAAAACAAAAAAGTAATTTTGACAGATACAATAACCGTTTATTTCTCATATTCTTTACAAGTATCTAAATTTGACAATCTCTTTATATATATATATATATATATATATATATATATATATATATATATATATATATATATATAGTGAAAAGCCAAACAAAACAGTAAATGTAAACGTGGAGAGAATTTGAGTTAAGGAAAGAACCAATCATTTGCGTGGATCACCTCTAGTTTGAGCTCAATTCTCAAACATAAAATTAGCTGCAGTTTGTTTATTCATATTGCATCGTATACGACTAACTCATTTTCATTTTTGCATTTAGTAGTTATCTAAAATGCAACGTATTGAGAGAATACGTGTGAGGTTATAACGATATGTTGCTTAATTGTGTCGTGTATTCACCATTTATGTACAAAAGGTGCTTAAGTTGAAATGTTTTCTTATTCGTCTAATTATCCCATTGGTCAATCGGTCTACGTAAGTTGATCGAGAGCTTGCACATGTATACTGGCAAATAATATTTGAGGTCGGCATTACTTTACACTCTCTCTGCGTTTACATTTTCTATTTTGTATGTAATTTTTAATGCCTATATATATATATATATATATATATATCCGTTCATCCAATCCCAACTCTACATTTGTCTTAACCAATCCCTCTTTGTTATGCTAGTCTTTATTTTGCACCAATTTAGACCACTCCTTTTGTACAAAACAAAGAGTGGCTTTATAACGAAAAGATGGATTGGTTACGATTTCAACTGTGCAGTTGGGAAGGATGGATAGGCTATCCTAACGAATCAGAACAATGGTGGTTGTAGATACTGGTAGAAATAATAGCCTTTATTAATATATATATATATATATATATATATATATATATATGAGTGTGTGTAAACACATATGCCGATTTGTAGACGCTTCAGAAGAATTTGGGAAAGAAACTTTTCTTGTTTCTGATAAAAAATTTTATTGTGTTTGCACATGGAAAGAATACTGTGAACCTTATTAAGGCTCACCTTCGAAAAGAATAAATTCATATTTTCATACATGATTTATTTCATAATTCAAATTACAAAGACCATTACACCTGTAGCTGAAGCAATATACAAAATAATATATAAAAAAAATATGCATGTACGTATGATATTCACAACCGTTAACAGTTGAAGACAACTCAAATAAGAATGTGTAAATGGCAAATAATGAAGCATGTACAATTTAAAAATAATTGATTGCGTGAGTGGTGGTAACAATTCTTTAAATCAAGTTAGCGAGCTTCAAGTAAACACCAATCTCATTGTATTTAACCAGTCGTCGAACAACATCACAAAACTACCGCCAGTCGCAACGCACTGATGCGTTTCTCAATCTTACCACTCGTATCTCGGCGCTCAACTGTTAATTTCTAATTAAAATTCAAACTCATAATTCAACAAAGCACCATAGTAAACGAAACTAACTAGATGTTATTGGCATTAACCACCTATGCGTACATGTACCTAAGAATTGAACGCCTTTCGGAAACTTTGCTTTCATTACATACAAAATTGTATGGTTATAAATTAACTTATATATTTAATTAGTAACGTCTTATAAAACGTTGTTTTCAAATAATGTTGTAATAAAAATGCTATTCATGTTGCTTTCAACTAAAACTTTATTTAAACTAGTTTAGATTTATCTTTCCGAAAAATATGTGGTTGCCAAATAAATAATAAACAAGAGCGAGTGATACACTGTATGAGAAATTGAGGCATAAATGACGGGAAATTTCAGAAGAAATTCAAAATTAACAATCAAACGTCAGCTCGAAATAGCCCTCATCCTTACTATTCGATGCATAAACGATGAAAGCCTAATAAGGATACAAAGTCAGTTTTATTATACGTGGGTAACAAAAGAAACACTCATGAATAGATTGACGTGATTAAGGGTCCATGTTATTCTTATTCGGTATAAATATTGAAATATGAAATTCTAAAAACAATTTGCGTTATTTTATGAATTTAGTTATGTTATGAGATACATTGTTGTCTTATTAACAATCTATTTAATGATCTCGAACTTAATCGTGAATAGTTTTATCTAGTTTTTTCTCCTTTTTGAAAAAAAATTATTTCGTTTATCCAGACAGCTGATCAATTCGTTTAATTATTCATACTCTTATTATTTATGGACTGCAGATATATTAAAAGTCCAAATGCTCTAGATAGATGATGCTGACAAGTCTCGATTGGTAGATCAGCTTCAAAAAAGACAAATGGAAATAAAAAGGTGAAACCTCGAACAAAATGCTAAATAGTAGAATTCACCGCTGGCACAATACTCCAAAGAAACTGCATGGTTTTGAACATGAAGTTGACTTTATTCCAATGCCGCGTTTTGCGTACGCG
>JAQBSW010006558.1:0-47611 GCA_029291075.1 Eudiplozoon nipponicum | reverse complement strand
GTCTGCTGCTACGCAAATCCGGCAAAGTCTAATGTTAACTTCAGTAAGTGCGGTCGTACTCTAATGACGATCATGGACGGTTGAAACGCGTCAGTGCGGTACTTTTGTTATGTTTTTCAACAACTAGTCTAATAAAATTAGATTTGTGTTTACCTTAAGCTCGTAAACTTGATTTAAAGAATTTTTATCATTATCCGCGTAATCGCTGATTGTTAAATTGTATCAGTCAACTTGTTTTTTTACAGGATAATATTTAAACAACACTAAACCATCCTCGACTTTGTGTTTAAAACAGTTCTATTTATGTGCACCATCTAATTTATTTGCCATTTTTCTTTTATAAGATTTAGTGGCGTAGCTTTTGTATAATTATCCTGTCTCGTGAAAATGAAATTATATTATCAATGATTAGTTGAATGTCTTAAAACAGAAGCATGTTATATTCTAATTAAACTGATGCGTGTTAATTATTTTTTTCATTTATTTGATCTATTTAAAATTTTTCTAGGATTTACATATTTTCGAATTAAGAACAAAAATAGTATTCATATATATTTTATATGGGGCGCATTGTCCGTTTATATTCTATAGACTTGTATTTCTTTGGTTTATATGTGTATTTTAGTAAGGAGTATTGCAAGGATTGACTAAATAGCATAGCTGATATTTGCTGTTGACTGTTTTCCATTGAAATTAATGGACGCATTTTAGGAACTTCAAACTTCCTCGAGCCTTGTGTAGTTTTCCCTGTAAAAAACAGGCTTGCGGCATTTGCCTTATGAATTTTTTCCAAGAATATCAATTTTTCTCTAGAAACTGCAATTTACGCTGTGACGTGCTTCTTTGACTTTCCGAGGGTAAGTTGAGCTACACTTTTGAGCTGGTGATTCCATATTTTGAACTCAGACAGGTCATAAATTTAAATATGACCATAATGATAAACCAAAGACAGCATGATCGTAAAGTATAATATCGTGCACATTCATTTCGTACTTGCTTGCGACACATCAGTAGGAACCAGTTTTACGCTCTATACCCACCATATATTTGGTTGAGGAATATGGGAAAATAGGACGGTAAAATCTCCTAATGACAGGCAAATATGTATTAGGTGTTCCAAACCTAGTAATAAATTATTTCAGTTGTGACCAGAAGGATAAACCAAAGGCAGAATGAACGAAAAGTATAATCTCATGCACATATGTTTCGTGCTTACTGGCGACTCATCAGTAGGAGCCGGTATTAAGCCCTTTAACCACTATATATTTGGGTAAAGAATGTGGGAAAATAGGACGGTACAATCTCCTAGACGAATGTGTAAACCTGTAATAGTGAAGCTAACATAATCTAAAGTCAACGACAATACGACTTCAACGCTAACTCACACTATATAATATATATACCGAGTCTGTAAAGGATACTAACACTATGGCTATTGTGTTAGTAACTGATACCTCTTTTGTAAACTCGATGAGGTACTGGATACTAACACTATGGTTTCCGAGTCGGTACATGATACCAACCTGATGGATATAAATTTATGCTATAGTTCACCCAAATTGAGAATTACAACAATTTCCGAACACCTGTTACTCCAGTTAAATCCATACACTCTGGCCTTGATCGATTTTTTCCGTTCCTGCTGTCTTTTGTTTATTCTGCTGGTCAGCAACTGACACTCATTTGCTACTACGTTCGCAACATCTATTACAGACTTGCATACTATATTAGTTATCCGCAAAGAACTAGTATATATGCAACTGTTATGTATTAGGTTTTGCGAACCTAGATATCATGCTTAGCGCGAGTTGTGATCGCTGATAGCGATCAAGGCCAGAGTGTCTGGATGTACTGGAGTAGTAGGTGTAATCTCATGCACATTCGTTTCGTGCTTACTGGCAACTCTTGGTGTACTTTGGCATAAATTGATATCCATCAGGTTGGTACCATGTACCGACTCGGAAACCTTAGTGTTAGTACCATGTACCTTTTCGGTATAATAATGTTGGTATCGGTTACTAACACAATAGCCATAGTGTTAGTATCCTTTACAGACTCGGTTTATATATTGCATAGTGTGAGTTAGCGTTGAAGTCGTATTGTCGTTGACTTTAGATGGTGTAAGCTTCACTATTGTAGGTTTACACATTCGTCTAGGAGATTGTACCGTTCTATTATCCCACATTCTTCACCCAAGTATATTGTGGTTAATAGGCATGAGATTATATTTTCGTTCATGATGTCTTTGATTATCTTTATGGTCAAAATTGAACTAATTTGTTACTAGGTGCGCAACAACTAATACATAATTGCAATGTCGTCACATATTTTGCATATTCAAATTTTGCAACCTATATAATTAAATAAACATTGCTTGTGCGGGCTGTAATAAAAATATTTTTGTTTAAATTACCGTTTGCGATATAAACGGTCGTCCCAATATATATATATATATATATATATATATATATATAAATAAGCATTGTGTAATGTAGAAAAGGTAATTCATCCAAAAGAAGGGTTTCGTCCGAATTGGGAACTCATCACGCAAATATCAGAATTTGCTGCGAACTAGGCTCTGAACTGGGTACATCTGCAACATTTTTGAATACATTGAAAAAATCCTGCGCTATCAGTGATTATTTTAGTTAATAATTGTAATCTCGCTCCTCGAATATGCTATGATGCACATTTCTTCGGGAAATTAAAGAAACGGATGTGTTATTACTATAAGAAATTATAAAATACCCCATATAAGAATTTTTCTGCATAATATGTTTATTGACAGACGGTAGATTTTTTCTAAATCTACCCAACGTAATTTTTCAGGGCAAAACAAAATATTTCAAACATAATATTAACGTGCAAATTTTTGCCGTCTTATTTAGTTGAAATATGTATTTAGATATCAATCAGAAAATAAGTTTTTAAACACGATACATGTGCTTCCATATTCAAATTATTTCATAAATATAAACGAGATAACAGAAAAATTCCTTGAGATTGAAAGGAACTTGTATAAGGTAAAACTAAAACTGATTGACATATTCTCTGCATTTCCTTGACAACAAAAAGGGAAATAATTTAATCTCTGTAACAAGAATTAATAGCGTAAGTGGTGATAACAAATCCTTATATCAAGTTGGCAATCTTTGGATAAGCACTAATCCTATTATATTTAATCAGTCGCACAACGTGGGAAATAACATTTATTTAAATAAGAGATCATTTATTTCTCATTTCTTTCTCATTAATTCACAAACGAGCGTATTTAAATTTTATCGAACGGAAAACAAACGGAAATTTGCAACCGCAAGAGATTGCGTATTTCGGGAATATTCAATGATTTACGTGAACCACTTGCAGTACCGGCTCAATGCCATTACTTCTTTGTATACACATGTTTAAATCAGTCTGTAATTTTCTATTCACACAGCTTCGTTAACGGAAAACTTGTTTCTTTTATAGTATTGATATAATGCCTTAAAGGTGATAATTAGTTAACAAACTTGCTAGACTCCATTAAAATGCTACGCAATGGCTGTCGTTTATTTACCATTCAATTCGTCAAGGGCATAAATGTTGCAAAGTTATTTCATTCCAGCTATGAACCATCTGATCAATCGACCTATCCCTGCTTATTGATAACTTTAAATTGATAATTGATAAACTATAATGAACGTCGACATTAATGTCCGTTTTTTAATCTTCGGTTAATTCAAATGCGCTAACTTATATAGTAATCGTAGTTCATCTGCCTTAAATTTTGCATAGTAAAATTACTTATACTTTCCTTTGTTTGATGCTCGATTAACCACCCTCCTTAAATATAATGAATTAGTAGTAAGATTTCTTTTTTTAATCTTACGCGTCCCTGTTTCTGTTGAAATTCCTTGTCTATAATTGACCCGATCAATTATACAGAATAGCCACTTTTTAGTTGCACATCAAGTAAAGGTAGACAGTCGGCTCTCTCGTGATTCGATGCAAACCTGATGTCTTTTTGAGCCTTGATGAAATTGCGATACGCTGTTTGTGACCGTAACTTAACATTTATAACAAGGAAAATACAATCAATATAGCACCTATTTTGGAAAACCCAACAGATATTTCCTTTAGTGATATATTATAAATATTGCACACGTAAATATACGCCAACATTCGAGATATAGGGTTTTTAATTGCCATCTGTTCAGAAATGTTTAAATTGTAACAAATGTTTCACCTTCTGTGCATAAAAATAATTTTGCCTGAATAGGTGTACTGTCTGAGCAATGATGTCTAGTTTCCAAAATTAGAGTATATATTTTTCAAATTATTCCTTTAAATTAACACTATTATCATACTTTAATATGTTTATAAGCAATAATTTCTACAAACTAACAAGAATCATGAATAGAAGCGGTATTAGTTTCTTCGTATCAAATTTTATTTTCATGTATTACATATAGGCTTAACCGTACATATTTCTCCTAAATAACATGCCAGATGCAAGAATTATGTTTCAGCCTTCAAACAATGTCCACGTTTTATGAATAACCTCGTTTGTCTGTTTTTAAAACTCCTTGTATTTCAAACGCTTTATGTTATCATGTGAGCAGTTGATTTGATAACATTAACGTGTAATTGAATTTAACTATGTCAATTGAGGCTGTTTGGCACATTTTTAACCGATTTAAGATATAGCGTCTCATTAACCTAAGAAGCCCTAATGTGGATGTATACTCATTGTTAGTTGTTTCTTAGTCGGCTGCTTGTGCAACAAAAATTTTAAGCGCCATAATTGTAAATTAAGAACTACTTTGTATATTGGAAAAGAAATTTATTACAAGGTAGGTTTAAGCAGCGTAGTTGAAAAGAGTAGTTTCCATTAGTCAGAACTAAATTTGATTGCAAAATCTAGTACTTCATATTATAAAGTTTGAAAAACAATGCTCCGTCGAGTAGTGGTTATTACTCTGGTTTCTGTAACCCGCGATCTCGGTTAAAATCTCGATAGGGTCATTATTTAACAAGATTAGAATAAGATAATATTGAATTTATAGTTGGACAACAACGAACACGATGTGTGTAACCTACATAAAGAGGTACAAACACGCATACATAATTGACCTGTTTTTGTTTAATTTGTGCACATTTGACATCTTTAAGTTGCTCATTAAGAATTTTGCAAACATATGCTTCCGTAATCCCTACATCCTTTAAATTTTATGTCTTGAATCACACTAAAATCCGTTTCATATCGAGTTTGATTCTTTTTTAATGTTATTCTCTAATATTGTTTATTTATACACAAGAACTAGCTGCCTTTTGCACTATATACGTGGGATCGTTTGATTACTAAAGAAGTGACCCCAAGAGCTTTTTATATTAAACACAGCTAGTAAAACTGAAATAAACGGATACATTTAAGAAATATGAGGCGCACTTCAAACCGGGCGATTTACGGGTGTTTTCTAAGCTGGTAACAGCAAGTATTTATGCACTACAAGAGAAGTCCGTTGCCACATTCGTACTTCGCAGCTAAATAGACAGAAGTATTGTGTAAATTAATTAAATATGAACTGCTGAAATGTTTTTGTTTGTGTGTGTGCGCGCTTCTCAGAATTTGCGTTTCAGGATTTCGATTAGTTGATGTAAAAATTTTACGTTTAATCTAAATCAATCCCTCTTTGACTCAAAGTTTAATATATAAAATAACAGATATTACGGGCTAATTGACATCTGCGGAAAAAAATTGTTTTCTAGTGTGTCGTACGAAACCGCTTTATAATAAATTCATGCATAAATAAACAATTTATTTCTCAACTAGTACTACCCATAAGACACAATTCATAAGTTGATTTAAAATCAATATCTCATTTCTGGAAAGGTTAATTTCCATAAATTCCAAACATGAATAGTCATGGTAATTATGACTGATAGATTTATATTTGTAATAGATTACATATTCTTTACGATTTAGTTATTTTTATATTTACGATATCGACACAAACAATCAACAACTTCACTTTGAAACATGACAAGAGGATTGTCTTTCTAAGATGAATTTGTTAATAAATAACAATGTTTACGATAAACTATTACTAGCACATTATCACAAGAGTAGCATGCTCCAAATAATATTTTAAAAATAATAGTATTTTGGCAACAACGCTTCGTTGGCATTAGACTTTTATTGAAATATAGGCAAGTACAGATTGAAAAGAGTAACAAAATAATAAATATAACTGTGTAATGGCTACCTTGATTAGTTTATTAAGTCAAATATAGCAAAGGACATTTAAAACAAACATACGTATATGGAACCATAAAAGACGATATTCTACATTAACATTCCATTAAATATGGATGCATATTTACACATGACAATAAAGAAAGTCGTAGCGGCCCGAATTCACAAAAACCTGTTATTAAAATACGCGTGCTAAACAAGGGAGTACAATTTCATTTACCAAAGATTAAAAAAATCTTCCATTAATATCGACTTCAAATATTGCCTACACGCGAAGGATTTCGATAAGATTACGCAGCCAACTGACCAGATGGTTAATAGCAAGAAAAAATAAAGTTTCCATTTAAGCGCTTGTATAAAATCGTCTGGGCAATACACTTTGGCATTTGATCGTCGTATTATTAAAAACACGCACGTATGTTCACAGGATAGTTACTAGATGCTTACCAAAAACAGGTATGCAAATTATAACGCGTCTTTAAATAGTACATTGCAAGAAAAGCATGATCACGATTTACACATAAACTGTAGGTGGTGCAAGTGAATGACGGGACGTTTTTCGCTTTCACATTATTTATTTGTATTAAATTTGTGTTTCTCGCAAATAAATAAACATTTTCATTTGAAGATAATTAAAATGAAAATGTGAATTCAGTGACTTGTGCATCTGACAAAATAAGCTTCAACATTTGAACATGCGATCGGTACTATGAATTTATCAAAAGCGCTTGTTTCAAACGAAGTAATTATAGTATCGTCATGTAATATTCCATATTATTGTTTCGTTAGTCTATACTTTCGAATTAATTGACTTCAATGTAATGTACGAAATTATTTTAATTAGAAGAATACGTCCGCTAGAGTAAGATTGTAATGTGACTATCTCCAAATAAATGAAATAAACTTAAAATGTTTTAAATTTTTACATTAATTTGACTAGGCATATAATAATTAATTACATATGTCAGTATAAACTAAGAATTGTATTGTGTAGAAAAAGCAATTCATCCAAAAGAACGGTTTCGTCCACATTAGTAACTCATCATGAACTTTAATCACAATATCAGATTTGCTTAAATCTGCTATTGTGATTACATACTCTATATATATATATATATATATATATATATTAATTAATTTGAGTTTTCAATAATTATTATATACCTATTTTTCCAATATAAACAAAATATTTCATCAGGTAGCAAAGGAAATCTCTCAAGAAGACCGTTTCTGTTCTTAATGAGCAATCATCAAGTGCATGCTAGAAATACAGCGACCGGGGAAAGAATGGTCGATCATTCGATTTGGTGTCATGCACCCACTCAATGCGGCACCGAACCCGCGCAACTAATGAAATTTTCAGTTTTACACTTACCTATATACTTTAGTTCTTTTTTCTTAGATTTGAGCCAATTTGCTATCGCTATCGAAGAAAAGTTCCGAGTGGCCACTCCGGGTATGGCATGATACATTTAGCACCAAGCCACTTGAGGAAGTGAAAATAAATTCAGTCTTACGGCAAGATATGTTAGTATAAGAGTCTTATTGCACCCGATAGCAAATGCTATTCATCAAGGAGACGGTTGTGACATTTATTCGGCACACAACAAAGATCTTGCAGAATACTCATAAATGTGGATCGGACCAGAGCACATATGGTTCGAAGTCTTGAATTTGGATACTGCACCACCTAAGCCGCGCGCTTTAGTATATTTTCTGTTATATTATAAAACTTATTTATTTGAAAGTCTTTTCTTCAGTTGGAGCCTATTTCACTTTGCTTTCATCACAAAGTTCCAATTAGTTACCACAGATATTTCCTTATGAAGCATATACCTTGCCCTTTTTTAAGTGATGTGGAATAAGGCCTTTAATTAATATTTTATTATGCAAATGGTTTCAGTAGAAACTATACAGTGCATTTCATAACAAATGAAGTTCATCAAGGAAAATCTGCCTACAAATCAAATGTTTGTACACAAATTAACATTAGGCGCAAATTCTGAAAAAAACACGATGAGAGCAGAAATGTGGACAAATTCGGTCCACTTGTTACTTTATGCAATTATTTAAATTAAGTTTTCGAGATTGAAGTATGCAGCAATCCCACTGTATTTAACTAGTCGTCGAAAAACCTAACAAAACTTCCGCCAGTCGCATTTTTTCGCGTGTTTCGATCTTCCATGATGATCATCAGAGTACGACGACACACTGACTACCGAGGATCAAATTGCATTGCATATAAATGTAAAGCAAAATTAAATATGCCGCTCTCACCGATTCCATTGTATTTAACCAGTCGTCTAACAACACAAGAAAAATACCGCCAGTCGAAACGCGTCAGTGCGTACGGCTGACAGTAGTTTAGCTATGTTGTTCGTCGACTGGTTAAATAAAATGGGATTAGTGTTTGCTTCAAGCTCGCAAACATGATTTGAAGAATTGTTATCAATAACCGCGCAGTTAATTAATGTTCAATTGCATTACCAATGTATACGTGTTGCGAAATCTGCAAACATTTAAAGTTCGTGACTGCTTAGATATTGTGCAGCCGACATTTCCAGTCAAGTAAAATGTAAACGAGTCTTCTATAGGTGTGAGCCGCCTATCTAATTTTGTTATTCGTATATATACAATGCGGTTTGATCCTTGTTAGTCAGTGTGCTATGTTATTCTGATGATGATCATCATGGAAGGTTGAAACGTGGCAGTGCATGCGACTGATGATAGTTTAGCTGTGTTATTTGATAACTGATTAAATACACTGTGATTAGTGTTTATATGAAGCTCGCAAATTTGATTTAAAGAATTGTTTCCACCACCCGCGCAATCATTAATTGTTTAATTGTATTACCGTATGCAATGTTTTGTTATATTGAAAACTATATATATATATATATATATATATATATATATATATAATGTAATTTTCTGCAAACTTAATTCGCTCTCACTTCTTAAAAGTGTATTATGGTAGTTCTAAAACGATAAATCAGGTGTGGCCATTTCAGACATTATGTCGAAAGCAATTTAATGTAGGCTCAACATAAATTTAAGACGGACACAACTACAGCATTTGGTATATATTTATAAAATATACGTTGTATATATTATGAAACATTTTTTGTAGCTATTTACAACTGTAGGTCTAAAGTGATGCCATAAATTCTCTACATAAAAAAGATTGAACAAATAAAGTAAATTGGAATGTAAAATTGAATTACAGGAAGTGCCCGTCTTGGGTGGCGGAGCATAACCCATCAAATTGCTGAATTACATTTACCATAATACGAAAAACTTAATTTAAACTGGCAAAATTTATATAATAAAATACTGGCATTATTCTTTAATTATATACGTATATATATATATATATATATATATATATATATATATATATATATATGATACGCGACATTCGTGGTTCATACAGGGGTCTGAACATTTTTTGGTTAGAAAATAACAATGGTCGTACGTCAATAGTTCAAGAGTATTTATACAATTAAATGAATTATGGTTGCGAGGGCGGCGATAACAATTAATATAATTATGGTTCCGATCTTGATATAAGCACCAGTCCCATTAATTTCTTACATATGTCAGTATAAACTAAGAATCGTATAGTGTAGAACAGGTGATTCATCTAGTAGCCCGGTTTCGTTTTTATTGGGAATTCATCACGTACTCTCCAGCGTTTGCCGCGGTCAGGCTCGAATCTGGGCACATCTTCTTCGGAATCTGGAGCTCTAACCGCTGAGACAAACTGCCGATCACTACCCACACCTTTCAGTTATATACTAACTAAAACATTTTGGTTAGCCTTTCCTTTAGGTGGAGCTTAAATTACATTCCTTTAGACCTGAAGCTTCAAATAACAATACCCAATCTGTCATTATAGTACAGACATCACTTTACACGGAGAAGTGGTATTCGAATGAACATTAATATTCCTGTGAAATGCGAGCTTTAATAAATTTCATAGTACCCTTTCCGTGTGCAAAAATAAAAAAGAAATTTTATCAGATAGAAGAAACGCTTCCTTCTTATTTTCTTCTCATGTATCTACAAATGAACATATCTTTATATATATAGAATGAAAGACAAAACAAGATAGAAATTTGAAAATATGGATAGAGTGTGAAAAAAGGAAACCAATCAATTGCGCGCGTCACCTCCAGTTCAAGCTCAATGCCTGAACGTGCTTCTTCTGCTTGCATAAATCTGGTCGAAATTTGATTATCCATAAGGCTTCGTATGCGGCTAGTTCCCTTTGTTTTTGCATTTAGTAATTATTTTAAATGATATGTCTGGAGAACATAGTGTGATGTTTCAACGATGTGTTGTGTAATTGCAGTCGTGTATTCACCTTTTGATTTAAAACATACGTTTAAATTACAATGTTCTCTCATTCGAGTAATTAACCGTCTGGTCGATCGGCCTACGTAAGTTGATCGACAACTTGCGCATGTATATTATTAAATGATATTTGATGTCGACATTAACGGTTGTTTCTCTTTAATTGCTGGAAACGACAAGTGTGTTATCCTAAATAACACTGGTAGATTAATTGCATTACATGTGCGTGTTAATGCCGCTTCAACTTTCTTTTGTGCTATTCGGCAAACTGCATCCCCCCTAAATGGGACGTTCAGGTAGATTGTCCTACTAAACATTTAATTTAAGGGGGATGCATGCAATTGATTGGTTTCCTTTTTTCAAACTCTCTTCATGTTTACGCATTTCTTTCTTGTCTTGCCTTTCAATTTATATATAAAGAGATGTTCGTTTGTATAAAATTGAGAAGAAAATACGAAAGAAGCGTTTCTTGTATCTGATAAAATTTCTTTTTATTTTTGCACATGGAAAAGGTACTATGAACGTTCATATAATTAAACGAATATTGGTTGAACGGGTGGGATTACAATTACGTTTAATCAAGGTTCTGATCTTGAACTCATCATCTGTCGAAGTATGTACATAAATTTGTCAGTATGAACTAAGTTATGTATAGATTAGAATAGGCTATTCAGCATGTAGACCGACCTGTCCAAAATTTGTTGCTGACATGGCTCGAATCTGAACTCGTCTGATTCGGAATCTGGTGCTCTCACCACTGAGCAACACTACAATAAAAAAAATTTCAGTTGTATACTAACTAATATTTCTTGCTTATTCTTTCATTTAGGTGGAGATTATATCGCATTTCTTTACACCTCAAGTATAAACCAGCTAAAGCGTATGTTTCAAATGGCATGATAGGTAATAGTTTTGAGCTGTAGATAAACAAATCCCACCGAAAATTTTATAATATTTTACATTGGTAGCCCTTTTCGTGTAATCTTTGCGTACATAGTTTTAACGAAGGAGTATAGAGATTCACCGAAGCGTCAATGAGATAGAGAGTCTAACCATTGACTTTATCCAGACCAGAGGTAGGTAACAATTACGATTTGGTTTTTCGTGACGCTAAAACTTTAATTTAGATCATTGATTTTCACATTTAATAATCAATAAACACACACTTACATGCACTTATTCATTAACCGCTAAAAGAAACGTTTTACATTTTGTCATCTGCTTCGTATATTTATTAGGCAGCTATGACCGACGTATTTATAATATTCATCTGTTTTAGATATTTATAAAAGCACATTTACTTCCTATTTTAAACATATTCGTTAAACTGATTTATTTAAGTCGACGTTGTCTTCCAATTTTTCTACGTGCAAATAGGCCGCATTACAGCAAATACTCTTCCTTTGGTTTCGATAATCTCACTGCCGTATCGACAAAGTGTTATTGTTTGCAAATTGCATGCTTGGCAAAAGGTAAACTACAGAAAACGCCATCTTTACCTCAGCCACAAATTGCATAATCCGGAAGAACAAATTTTGCAATTGTTAGTAAATTGATGTTCTTAAACGTTAACATAATAATTAATTTTAAACGGATAACCTACCATTAGGACCATGTCTTTCAATAATCACATGACTGTATAAACACAGCACTAGTTATGCTGACCATATGGATGTGTTTAGATATAAAATGGTTCTAATTAAGATATATATATATATATATATATATATATACATATATTGAATGTAAAGATAATGACATGACTTGGCTATATATCTTTGTCCGTGTAAAACAAATATTGCATAAAAAAGAAAATGCATTTCTTCTACTGTGCCGTTTACTTTCTTATTGGGCACATTAATAGTAGCCGGCAAGTATATATATATATATATATATATATATATATATATATATATTTATAACGTAAATATCGATTTCGTTTAAATTGTAAGCTGCGAAAAGAATTAATCACGTTAAGTTTCTGTCAATAATGTACCATTTTATGTGGTCAGTATGTTTTTAAGTTAACTAGGCCAGGATAATCGAATTCAGGTTAAATGCCGAAACAACTCTATGGCGATGATATGATATTGAAAATTTAAATGAATTCGATAAATAAATAAATGTCTTAAGTGCGCGGAAATTTTACACACATTGATTTATTTTACTTCTACGGCGCCGTTCTATGCATAATCGAACAAGTTCCTTTCAAAGTTATGGATATGTGGGCTTAAATTATAAAGACATACGGATTTTAACTTTATTAATGCTTGATTGGAAATTTGATGTTTCAACATTATAATATTACTTCCCACTGTTTGACAATGGATTTGTTTATTCATATTTATTTTCAATCAATATACGCTGATGTTTGCATACAATTGAAACACACAATTTCATATATTTGCGTAAACAACGCTGTCCAATATGTATATCTAAGTTCTATTATGTAATGTACACGTTATCAGTTAATTTTAATCTAGAATTATTCGAATTTGGCCTTGCAATCCGAATTACAACAGAAAAAGCTGCACCAAATGCAGGTGTTAAAGAAGGAATTGGGTATGATTAAAAGCATGCTTGATGGCAAAGCAGCAGTAGACTGAATATATTTATAGACGCAGGTGGAGAAAGGAATCTTAAACCATCTACATCTTTAAAGAACAATGTCATAATGCATAATTATTTACAATTAATTGTGTCAACTTATCACTTGTAAATAAAAATATTGGAAAAACTGCAAAGACCCCTACAAATCTTTTGAACTCCTTTCACGTTGTCCATCTTACGATAATAAAACTTGTGTTTATGTTAATAATTTCACCCACTACAGAGGCTGAAAGATAGTTTAACTACAAAGGTTTATCTAAAAGTTATATGAATGAGCACAAAAATCAAAAAAAATTGGCGACTAAATTTCCTTCAAATGACTACAATAAATAACGTGTCATGACTTATAGCTAAACTATTTGTGAATTTGAACAAAAACATAAAATTGTAAACCATAATCATGACTTTATGGCTGACGTTGAAATATTTAGGCCGTCATTCGGAGACAATCAACCCTCTTAAAGGCATCCAAATGTCGCGCTGGAACTTGTGCGTAAATTACTTTGTGGTGGTGCTGTTCATTTGTTTATTTGCCGCCAATTTCACTCAGGCCTGGTGGTGGAGTACAGAAATCGATACTACAACAGAACCATCTGTTTCAGCGGATAACACGGAACCACAAACAGACAGCGCCCAAACGGAAACAAGTGAAACAGACTGGATAGACAAAAATGTCAGTGCAAGTCAGCCAGATCTGGAGGCTAGCATCCCATCAAATGAAAGGTACAATAAATTTTATTCGTGTTTTCTTGACAACTGGTTATTTTAAATTCTTGTTTCCAAAACGTCGGCAGTAATCTCAACTTTATTGAATGGGTGGTGCAGATAGTTACAGTGCTTTATTAGTTAAACTATTTATATGTTACTATGTAGATTCAATTTAGTATTTCCTATTGGTAATTAAACTATTAATCTCAAAATTCGGGCGATTTTTTATGAATTAAGCTGTTTACTATTTCTAGTCAAAATGAAATCTCAAGGCACAGTTACAAAAAACTCAATGAATATCCGCTACGTTTAGCAATTCGTATAACAATTCGGAATTGGAAAAAGATTTCTGTAACTTCGCTTACGTATTTACTGTACCGAAAGATTTCCCATTATTTCTTTCGACAAAGAAGCTAATATACAGGTGCTTTATTCAGCATATTCAATACATTATAAACAATAGTAACAAAAGAGTTTCGCGTCCTTATGTCAGATCGCTTTTATGAAAAATGAAGTTGTACAATCATGCTAAAGATCAAAACAACCACTAGAGGATCAGTGAACAAATGACAAAGGAACAATATTGAATAAAAAATTTGTTCAACTTCTGCTTTTCAATTTTTTAACAAAAAACAAATTTAGACGCTCGTATTTATTTATATATGTTTATTTTAAAAAGTTAAGGAGAAAATTATATGTAAATGTATTTATATAGGTCAAAGATTTATTATATTTTTGTCTGTTTGTAGAATACCTTGAAATTAAAATAATTTAGCATTTCAAAAGGATAAATTTAAGACACTCTGGCCTCTATAACTGTTTCTCTCTGTGTAATAGGCGTTGTTTGAAACGATTTTACGTACTGGTGATGCTATTTTTAAATATTGTTTTCACATTAACCGTTTATGAATTTATAAATTATAATACTATATCCGTGAGATATGATAAAATATAATTTTCCACATACAAGAACTTTAATTTCAAATTTTATTTATAAAATATCTCTTTTTGAACTACACAAAGTGCATTTTAAATTCAAAGCAAAAAGCAAATTTAAAAGGTTAAATTGAAAAGGCAGTGGCATTAAGTCACCTGCATAAACCGACCCTATTTTAGACGTTATGGGCAAGGAGGCTTTAGCTGCTTGCGGAAAAAATCTTCTGTAGTTTCTAATCTACAGATTCTTATAAATTGACTGCGCTGTACTGTTAATGCAATTATATGGTATCTTAAATTAATATCAGGTAAAGTATTGGCCAAGCTTTAAATAGTATGCTACACCGTTGCTGGCGTGTATTCACCATTCCATTTGTCTCGTGCCTTTAAATTGCACTACCTTCGCATTTTTACTTAAGTCAGGGTGGCGATCTTGGTGTAAACATAAGTCCCGTTATAGACACACATTTGTCAGAATGAACTAAGCATCGTAAAATGCAAAAAAGGCAATTTATTCAGTAGACCTGTTTCGTCCTTATTAGGAAATTTTCATGTACTGTCCAGAATTTGCCGCGGATAGGGACCGAACCTTGGAACGTATGCTTTGATGTCTCTTGCTCTAACCATTGAGCCACTCTGCTGCACTGCGTTCGTCAATTGTCAAATCGATCAGCAGTTTTTGGTTGGCCCGCAGCCTCCACGTGCATATTGATTGCAAATATTAGAGACGAAAATTTTATGCCAACATGAGTTGAACTGATGGTGAATGCAAGCGGGCCACTTTATATAACATGTACAATTTAGCTGCATCTCATATTCTTGTTAAAGTTGATTCTTGTTTTTCTACTTGTCATTCTGACTGCAGTGGCCTATTTGTATGAAATTTGCAATCAGATTGTAATTCAGCAAGTAATACACTCCACCGTTTATTCTTAACTCCACTTGGAACAATTGATGTAGTCTGCTTCTCCAAATAGCTATTGTTATTTCCATAGTATATAATATGCATATTTGAAGAAAATAAAGAAGTCAATTTATGGCAGATATTTCAGTCAGTATGAGCGTCGTGTGGAATGCATTACTGAACCGGTCATTTCTTACTTTAATGCCTACATATGCCATGGTGAGATAAATGCGAAAGCACATTGGAAAAATTACGAACACGAATGTGGTTCAACGCTACAGTGCACTGTTCGTAAATGCGCTATAGGAAGTATTGTTCACAATTTTGATGTCTCAATACTTCATACCTTGTAGGATGTTTTTGCCAGTTCATGAAATAACATCCAAATTATACTGGAGATTTCCTTATCGCGTTGTTTCAGTAGTAAACACTTAGAAACGCTATTCTATATATGTCAAATGTTCGCGTTTTCTGTCGACAAGCATTTCACGTGTTTGTATTTAAAAATATCTACAGATTAAAATAATCAGGTATCTCGGTCTTCTTTAAATAGTTCTTCTTTATTTGCTTCTAGATTAAATTATCTTTGTTTATCTATTAAGTTGTTGCTTTCGTCTACCAGTAAAGATGAATTAGTCTCTATAATCTTTTATACCAAAATAATAAGTAATATATTGTTGGGTGATTTAGTCGCGATGGCTTATTATTTTTCATTAAAAACTTCATTAAACATCTATCATTTTCATTGTGTATTATTTTAGTTCCGCATGTTGCATTGATGGAAATTTAAATTTCATTTTCTACGCTCCTGACCCTATTTTTTGCATTACGTACATTCAGTAAATACTTTTGGCGTTATTATGCTTCTAAAATGTAACAAGAATCAATTTTGTTATAAACGTTTGCTTCCTTATTGCCATTTAAACAACTTAGGCCGCGACTTTCTAAGTGAAATAATTCTGGTATTTTAAATCATTTCGTTATCCATTTAAAATGAAATCATGTAAATAAATTTTATAGACGAACTTATTTTGCAATATAATCACATAAATATACAGCAAAGAAACATGATTTAATTAGATTAAATTTGATCCAGAGCCAATAGCAGTTCAGTCAACTGCAATACAGGTAGTTAGTAGAACGGATACAATATATATATATATATATATATATATATATATATATAGGTTTGATACATTTTATAGCTGGAGTGATAAATGTTCTTGATTTTATGTACAGGGGTTTGAGTTTAAAGCATCATTCATGTGATATTTCGCATATTTTCGACTGCTTATGTAATTTATTTGCCTGTGTATTTTATAATATGCCAAAATGTGATAAATATGGTTACCTAGAATTTAAAAAAATAAATATTACAAATATTACAAAATATCACGAATGCATATTCAGCGAAACTGATTAAACAACTCATACGTGAAATTTTATTCGAAAATGGACCTGTCGGTTTAAGCATAAAGTTTGATTAATCTTCTTGAAAAATGCAACAGGTTACTTATGTTATATATTACTCGGTGCGGTAGAAATAATATAAACGCAAGTATGTATTAGGTTTTGCGAACCTAGTAACAAATTAGTGCAGTTGTGACCAGAAGGATAAACCAAAGACAACATGAACGGAAAGTATAATCTCATGCACATTCGTTTCGTGATTACTGGCGACTCATCAGTAGGAGCCGGTATTACGCCCTTTAACAACTGCATATTTTGGTCAAGAATGTGGGATAATAGGATGGTACAATCTCCTAGACGAATGTGTAATATACATGCAAATTTGTGTTACGTATTTGTATCTACTAAAAATTTAGAGGACCACAAAGTTAAACCAAAGTCTGCAAACAATATGTAACCATTATGTATTTTAATAAATGATGTCATGATTGATGTAAAATTTCAATCGATCAAGACCGGCATGTATGGATCTGTTTATTTGACAGGTTTTCATAAGCAATAACTCTCAATATTGGTGAAATTTATCCCGTACAGAAATGCAATGTGTCAGTTCCGTTTATAGGCCTGGAATTAATTATTCATAGTGAGTTTGCATTTGTACAAAGTTAACTCCATTACTGCTTGAATATGCATTCGTCCCACACTACTTAACCAAATATCTTGTGGGTATTGGGAGTAATAGCGGCTCCTTTTGACTTAGGTTACTTAAGGGTTGATTTTATTTAGTATTTAAAATAGAGCATTATCCGAATTCCGCTCATGCGTACAGATATTAAATTTCAATGCTTTATTCTTTTTTGTCTAAGCGATAGTTTTTACTAAAGCTGTGTATTGTTTTATATGTAAAATAATTTTTCAACATTGAAGCATGTTATTTAGATAAAAACTATGTGTCTTTAGACTTTGTTCTTATTTTAACCGCTTTATATTTTTTTTGAGCAGATCCTGTTTGTAGCATTTTCATTCAGTGTTATTATAGTTTTTCAAAAGGCCTTGTGAAATGAAAATTAAGATTATTTGCTGATACTGCTAGCAGTTATTTCTTTTAATATTCCTTCAGAGAATGAAAAAAATTACGAAATTGAATTTATCACTTTTTCACGAAGTCTGGTGTCTGTAAACATCTAAATAGTTGGAGTGACTAGTTGGATTTTAACGTCAAAAGCGATAAAAAATATGACCACGTTAATAAACATTAAACTAAAAAGCATAGTTTGGTACATAAAATAAAATTGCATGTAATGCGCAGCTTTGGTAGCTATATTGATCAGTTTCAGGATTCTGAAGCAAATGAGCTTCGATTCAAGTCCCGATTGCGTTAACTCTGCTTAGAGAATAATGAGTTCTCAATAGGCACAAAATCTATCTACTTTAAGTTTGGCATTAGCTGTATAATGTATAGTTTATACTAATAAAACAAACTCTATAAAAAACTTCGATATTAAAACAATTCAACATCACGTCATTAGTTGAAATGATGTCGGTTTTAGAACGCCGATCGTTGTGGATAGTTGGAAGTTTAGGTCAACAGCTATCAAAGATGGGCGCCATCTGACGGATAAATACATAAATTGGTGTAAAACGGAAAGTTCCTTCTATTGCGTAGCTTGTGTGTCGCAGTGGATGAGTTGCACGACACCGAATTTTACGTGACCCGGTTTGAAACCCAATCACGGGAAATTTTACAAATACTAGATAAGCGCCCACCAATGTCGAGACCTGTCTAATCGATGGATTCATTTGCTACTTCATATATATATATATATGTTTTTTTGTATATTTGTTTGTGTTTGCATAAAAAAACAAAAAAGCACGAAAGAAGAACGAAATTTGAAGAATATGCTTTGTAAATTTTAAAGGCAATTTAGTAGGCTGAACTTGGCTGTTTATTACCAGCTTTTATTCATTGTTTACCTTTTAGCAACAATTTTACTCAGTCAATCATAGGTGGCTTAAATAATACCGCTGGATTCGAGCAATGTTGTGAAGTGGGCAAGAGACAGGCACGTTTGGTGCCCATTGATGAAAAAGTTGACGAGCAAGACGCCTGTCAATCAGCAAACGCAGCGCAAAAAGGTGTAAGTTGAGAAGTGGTCCATACTACTAACAGCTTTTTTGAATATTATAAATATTTAAATCGCAATTACCTCTTAAATAATTGAACAAATGCACAGTTTCTAATTTCTAACTTCATAAGTGGCGTTATGATTTCGTTTTACACTACACTCGTGTGTTCATGATTGTGCGTTTGTTTTTGTATAGCGAAAGTTTCTATACAATTTTGGCCTAAAAGCGGGCAATTTGATTAAATACATCAGATATTAAAGTCGAATTTTAAAAAATACTTAAGAAGATATAATTCGCGTGAGATTTTTCCGGGAAAGATGCTATTATTTCGATTAAAAGCTGATTTGCTTTTGGAAGACGACGAAAAATCTGTAAGCTTTTGCCTCTTTTTCCCGAAAAGTACAAAGTATTATATTTGGAAGGGAAATTTGCAGTCACAGGACTAGATCCTCTGTACTTGCAAAGTAAATGCTCAAAATTTGCAATAACTCTCGAAAAACAGCCATAACTTCGTCTTTAAACAAAATAATGGTTAAATAAACACTATGTAACACGCGTTATGAAATCCTTTCCAACATTTTAGACTATGGAAGATTTGCTACAGTGTTTACCGGCATCAGAACAAAATGCAATGTTTATACACTTATTTAGAAATAAATACAAATCAAGGCCGCTTTGCTCTTATTGAGCGACCGATTATTATATGAAAGTTGAGATAATTTATCTTTAAATTAAATTTGCGCAATTAAGATCATCCAAAGTCCAATTCTAGCCAGTTGCTCAAAGTCGCTAAACTACAGTCAGTCGCAGGTACTGGAATGTTTCGACATTCCATCATCATCAAAAGAGCGCGACGGCACAATGGCTCACAAAGAGCAAGTTACAGTTAAAATATAAAGCATTCAAAACAAGAGAAGTCGCTCAGACCTTTTCCAGTGTCGTATAAATTTGTGTGATGGTAAATATTGGCTGCACTTATAAATGTGGTCAACAAAAATAAAATCTTTGCAGCTTAGCCATACCTATAAACGTTATACAATAAAGCAATGATTGATTGCGCAGATGGTGATGAAATGTTTAATTGCTGATGGATAATGCGTCTGGCTCACATAAATAAAGTTTCCCTAGGTGGCGTAGAGTATGATCTATAGTTATAGATCAAAGGAAGCTACAGGTTCCTTTGTTCATGCAAGTCGTCTTTCCTTACTTCATCGAAAATTTATTGATTACCTGTCGTTCTATTTCTCTGAATTTGTTTATACTGATTTCTTATTAGTACTAAATTAATCTAAAGAAACGGCTTTCACTGAACCTTGCGTTATATAAGTATAGTTACTACCTATTTGAAGCCAATTAATCACAACATTTTACTGTTCAAATTTCTAAATATTCAGCAAGATATTTTGTTGTCTGTTATAAAGTGTTTCATATCGGTTATAAATAACTTAAAATAAAATTTTTCTTTGAATGTATTAGTTTGTTATGTTTACTTGTTGTCATATTTGTATAATATGAGTAAGATCAATTTATGCCGATAATATAAATGAATTTTATATGTGATCATGTCTTGGTTTGTTCGATTTACTTAGTGCAACAGGTATGTTTGAAACTGTTTGCACTAAAAGAACTAGTGATGGACCACCTGTGCGTGAAATCTGATGCTTACGTTAACGTATAATAAGTCTTCTATCGTCATTCTGTTTATTATTAAAGCCGCTTTTGGTATGAGAATGTCACCCCAGAAATGCGGTCTCGACTGCAATATTCATTTTTATTGTTTTCTGCTACAGGAATCTAGCGAGACCTTAAGATAACATAAATAAAATAATTAGGTTTGTTGTAAATTTTCAGGATCTTCTTCAAAGTATCTAAAGCTAAACTAACTATACATATAACGAAGACTTTAAATTAGACAACAGGAAATCGGCCTAAACATTCAAAACAAATTAAAGTAAGAACTGCTACGCAAATGGCATCCCTATCATCATTAACAATGACAGAAATGACACTTAAAGATTGGCGGTTAACACTGCATCCTGAACATCCTGCGAAACGAAAGACAACCAACGGCGAAAGAACATCTTGGCACATAATAGCCAATAAGGTGAAAACCTGTTAATAATTCAATCCGTCAAAACATTAATAATTAGATATCAAACTTCACTTTGTAATGCAATAAGAATGACCACTACATAAACGCAGACACACCCATTCGCACTCACAAACCAACTCGAAATTAACCACCTACAATGTTACGACTGTTGTAATGAAATAAAAATACAACCAAATAATTGAATAGTTGTCCTTCATTTAATCTAGTAAAAATCCGGAATGTCATTTTGCAGTGCCGATAATTAATCAATAATCGAATGTTTTGATTATATAACTTTGTTCTTTATGAATTGAATATAGCATAATATTGAAAATTAAAATAATTAAATATACCGGTTTTGTCCTCAGTGGGCACTAATCTATTTATTACCGCAATCACCGTGGGCGGGGTTTGATTTAATGGGCATTCGAATCAGAGATTTTCAAATTTTTAACAATGCAATCAAAGCTCTGCATTGCATGCAACTTTCAGTTATTGGCCAACAATGATGTTTATTGGTCATTACTTTTATTATTTAAGTTATTCATTTATTTATTATAATTTATTTAATTATTTATTTAATTATATCATTTGTTTATTTAATTGTTTATTATTCATTAATTAATTAATTAATTATTTATTTATATTTCTTTACTTATTTATTTATTTATTTATTTATTTATTTTAAATCTAATAGGATGATTATGATTATATCTATGTTGTCTGTATAGAAACAATATTGAATCAGGAAACACAGGTAATTCGTTCGGTAGACCGGTTTCTTCTTTATTGGATTCCCTTTAAATGTTGTCCAGATATATGAGCCGACATACACGAACCTGGGAACATTTGCTATGAAGTCTCTGGCTCTATGCACTGTGTCACCCGCGCCGTATACTACACGCAATTTGGAGTCATATTTTTAACTTATATTTTTCTGATTTGCCTTTCCTTCAGGCGGAATCTATTTGGAATATCTTAATACCTAAAGTTATATGTAAACACTCCGAAAATGCCATTATACAACGGCACCATTACACTTGGTGAAATTAAATTGATTTGAAGCATCATGGCATGACTTTTTAAATATGTGATTATTGCCAGTATTAGCTCAATGTGAAATGAAGTGGTATTTGAAGAGGTGAAAATATAAATGAAACCAGTCTAATGAATGAATTTCCTTTGCAATAATGAGTTTTCATTGAGAAAAAATATATAGAAAATCAGATGATGAATGCTCAATTTATACTTGACCAATTTAATCTGTACTGAACAAGCGTCAAGTAGTTGTCAGAATTATCAAGGACGTGATTTGAACAAGGTGTTTGCTTCAGCTTATTGATTTTCGTCAACAACTATGATTCATATGATTTTGAAGAAAATGCACATTAGATGAAATTCCGGTAACAGCTGTTAAGGCACATATTAAACATGTGTTCTATAACGAAGATATCAGTGTGACTGATGAGTTGCAACTGCTATACATTTGTCTAGTTGAATCATCATTGTAATCTTCTTTTCTTAGAAAGGGTCAAGTTGGATGCCAGGTTTGGTTTGTTTTTGCCGTGATACAGTGAAAGCCGCTTGCAAGCTGTATTGCTAATTTGCCTTGACCTAATGCAGACTTGACCATAAAGGTGTTGTGAAGAGTTTTAGTTTCCCTCATTTCGGTGTGTTATTTTGATAGATATACTCATTGTAACTTGGTATTCTCTCTTTCTCTTAAAGTTAATTAATAATTTGTCTAAATTATTATTTTTGACGTTATATGCATTTTTTCGCTTCTTATGGTTATATAACAGTGAAATATTCGTCGCTATGTCTTGGGCATGGCTGTGCATGATGATGTTTATAATTATGATGCTATTTAGGCGATTTTTTCCTACATTGCCAACACGAATATGTTTTCATAAAAATTATTTAAAGTTTAAGAATAATTTAAAATTTCATCTCACTCGGATAAAAATTATTTGGGTATATATGCAAAAAAATCATTAATAATTTGTGTATTTTATATTTATTTATCCCAGTGTATCATTGAAAATTCAATAACAAATGGCCTTAGACGATGTTGCTTTAAAATTTCTCAGCTTTGTGACAGCTTATTATGATTAACAAATAAATGATTGTTTGAGACATTGGTTTGTGAAAACATTATTCTATTCCGTTGAATTATGATAATTTGGAATATTTCAATTCCAATAATAATTAAATATCCTTTATCGAAATAACTGTAACTCATATCTATGGTGTTGTTCTATCTAACAGGTATTGTATAATTGGCTGTCACAATTCACTAACACGGAGATGAAGATAAGACAACACAGTTGTGGTTCATACTTCAAGTCAAATATGAGTAGATTTGACGTAGTTTCTTTCTGTGTGCGCATAGGTTTTTTCCACATATTTGATCAGAATTCTAGTTGAATTTTGTCAGTCAAAGATATTTTTATTTAGTGTGAAATTGGAAACCACAGCTTGTGCAGAAAAACGCTTTCCATCTAAAGCTCAAATCAATCACAAAATTCATTTAGTTTGAATATGAAAATAATATTATACCTGGTAATACATCTTCTGAATAGCATTAGACGATGTATTGCAATCATATGAAAAGAAACTACGTAAGTTTTTGTATCATCAATTTAATGTCAAAGAGTAAATTTATAAACATGCAAAGCAATTTAGCTGACATTTTTAATCTAATAGTGTTGTCTTCAAATAAATGTAAATAATCATTTACAATTTCGACTTTCCATTTAGAATAATATATAACAATTATTAAATACTTTTATGTACATATCACAGCGATAATTAAGTTTATTGCTCAAATAAAATTGTTAAAATGGTATTTTTTGTTCTATTATTTCATTGCATCAATTTAAATTGATTACTTAGTTCAGTAGTCGATTTATCTTTCTGCATCGTGCAGATTGTTGAACGCATTCCAGCAATTTTTACGTTTTCAATTAATAATGTTTAACATTGCACAGAAATATTGAACTTTGAATTCCACGTTTGATAATAATATCGAGTTTTTAAAAAGATTGAATCAATTTATGTGTGCTAGTTTAATCTACTGACGCTTGTTTAAAGTCCGGAGTGTAAACGACTTGGATTAAATGAATATCGAAGTTTACGAGTTTGTGGCCAGTAGAATGTAAATTTTGTTTTCGCAGTTCCAAAGTATATTATTGATATTAAAGCTAACAATACATTTATTCAGCGAAAATTATTTAATTTCAGTTAGTTAGAGAATCGCTGTGGATAAACAAATTTGGTAGATCAATGGTTAGACCATCAAATTCCACAGCAGGTGTGTCCAGATTTAAGGCCTTTCCGCAGTAAATTCTGTATGAACCTGGTCTACTGGATGAATTGTCTTTTCTACATTATACAGTACTTAGTTTATACTGACAAATGTATGTAGATAATGGGTCAGGTGATTATATCAAGATCGCAAGCATAATTAAACGAATGTTTATAACTGCCCACGCAATCAATGCCCGTTAATTTATTTAAATCAGTTAGAAATTAGAGCATTGATGTGAATAAACAAATTTGAGCCGGAATTTTGCGAGAATGACAAACCAATTACGGTATGCGAGCTTAAACTGAAGGCGATGCCCGTAAATGACTAGACGTTTCTCTAAATTACAATCTGACCGATATAATTGTCAGAAAGAAAGTTAAAACTTAATCTCATCTAATGTCTTTTTGTCAATATAATATTAAATGTTGTGTAGGGAGATCTCGTAGAGCAGTCACACTCAGTGCCCGGTTGGTGTCAATTGGTTACAGAAATGTGTTGCAGAACTGCTCGACAATCACTTATTTGTTCGTCCGAAATACAAAGCGTAAAGGCAGTTTCGGAACACATTGAAGACTTGCAGATAGCTAGAACCAACGGAGAAAAAACAATGTCGCAATCAGCAAAAACAAAAACAACATCCCCATCATTAACATCGATTTCGCATTCATCACTTTTAACCACATCGGACGACCCCATTGGGCAAAAAATTAACGGGAACAAAGAAAGCAAATTTTTCAATTTTGTCCTCAATCAACTAAATTTACAAAAGCAGCGATCTGTCGACAAATTAGAAACAACTGCTGCTCTTGGAACAACAAACACTGCAACCTCGTCATCACCGAGTACAACCGCAACCTTAACGTTGCACGCATCAGACCAGAACTATAATAGCAATACCCAAAAAACCAAATCAGAAGTTCGTGCCAACTGGTTTAAGTGGTTTTTAGACGAACTGATGATGAATGACCAGGCGTCTACGGATGATGCAATGTTGAACTCGTTGACAAGTAATGAGAAAAGTCAACAACAATACGATCAACAGTATCCAACTATAGAAATGCAGGAGATTCTATTTAAACTTCAAGATGACCAGTGCAATACGGAATTAATGCAGCAATTCACGTATCATGGATATTTGCGAATTGCCGAGGTAAGCCCTAACTAACCACTGCCTACCTATCCAGCGGATAAACATCAATCTGTACACTAACGCCAATTCAGTTTTGTTTCAAGCACAGAGTAATTTAATCTCAATTTTTTATAACACCCAAGTGCGCTTAACTAACTCTACTGGTTTGATTTTTACTAGATTCAGATTTATGACTGTTTTTATGAACCGGATATTTTTCTGGCTTATACAAGTTTAATGCGTATCAACTTAGCATTGATATTTTTAATTAAATGTGTGTATTTCTACTTCATAACGTTGACATTTTCCACCCCATGTTTTAAAAAGGCATGTTCGTTAATTTTGTGGCCATTTTTTTCTTCAAGATTACTGTATAACGTAGATAGCAGTTCTATTGAAAACAGCACATTAATCAGGAGCTATTATTCAAAAATACTACTTATTGTTAATAAATTTAATTGATGTTCCATTTAGCATAATCTTTACAAAATATAAGCTGATATATATATATATATATATATATATATATATATAGAGTTTTATTCAATAATACTACTTTTGTTAATAAACTTAAATGATGTTGCATTTAGCATTAGCTTTACAAAATATAAGCGATATATATATATATATATATATATATATATATATATATATACCTGCCATATACATATATGTACCCACCATATATATATATATATATATATATATATATACCATCCATATATATATATATATATATATATATATATATATATTAGTTTTGTGTGTCATAAAATTATTAGATATTAATAGAGTTAATGCGAATCCCGTGCAAAACATAGTTGTTGCGTATGTATTTTTGTCAAATGTAATCTGAACTCTATACAAATGGGATTTTTGCTCTCACGATTGTTTGGAAGATGTTTTTATTATTAACTATGAAAGTAAGAGCTAGAGCAATGCGTCGCATTTAAAAAATATTTTATGCAATTATACGATGTACAAATACTAAAGGGAAATATTACATCTTTCTATAAGTAACAGTTGAAAGTAGTTAGTGGAATTCTTAAAAATAATATTATTCATACACATATTCTGTAATGAATAGGTGGCAACCAAAAGCACCAGATAATGGTTCATTTATGTAATTAGTGGTATCATTGAGATATTTCCTATATAACTTCTAGACAAATTTAGTTTTCATTGTGTTTTATTTTAAATAATCATACGTTAAAATGATTAAAAACACTTAATTTTATCTGGCTCATCGACACTAACCAAATCAGTTTAAGCCATAAACTACGAATCATAAATTATAATTGTAAAATTCATCTTCCATTAGTTAAAGATATTAAAAAAATCATTTGAATTCTATGGTAATATTGAATTTGATTTACTTTTATGTGTAATTTACTATCAACTTTAACATTTATGTAATCCGCAGGTATGTTGCACTTGTCAAAAACATGTGAATGATTCAACTATTGAAGCGCAGACAGGAAATACTGCATTTGCATCTAATTCCGTACTGGACGGTTGGCAAGATGATGAGTGGTGTAAAGGATTCGGCTGCTGTTCCAGAGGTAGGGAGGATGTGTTCTAGTTTTACGACTAAATAACCCTTGGAATTAAAATATAAAAAAGTCAAATATAAGGAAATCAATTACATTTTTGCTAAACGTTTTACACTTTTAAGCCATTTTCCGAACAGTATCGGTTACAACATATGAAAAAATATGCTTATTGGACTTAATAGGCTTCTAATAACAGATCACAATTTAAATATCACATTTATAGAACCATTTAAATATTTTTAATTTTTGAAAAATTTTGCCTCATTAAAATCTGTAAAACAGTTAAGTAAAAACTATTTAACCAAACCTTACAATCAATTTAATAGAGATTTGTTGTAGCAGGCTACTAAATTTTATGCGACGAAATTCATGCTCAACCACCAGCTGATATTGCCAAAGTTATTGATCTAATCTGACAAGATAGTCACTATAGTAAACTAGACGTTAAGTACAGTTGTGACCAGAAAGATAAACCAAAGGCACCATGAACGGAAAGTGTAATCTCATGCACATTCGTTTCGTGCTTACTGGCAACTCGTTAGTAGCAGCCAGTATTACGCCCTTTAAACACTATATATTTGGTCAAAGAATGTGGAATAATATCACTGTACAATCTTCTAGAGGAATGTGTAAACCTGCAATAGTGAAGCTAACATCATATAAAGTCTACGACAATGCGACTTCAACGCTAACTCACACTATATAATATATATACCGAGTCTTTAAAGGATACTAACACTATGGCTATTGTTTTAGAAACCGATACCACCGTTATTGTACCGAAAAGGTATATGGTACTAACACCATGGTTTCCGAGTCGGTACATGATACCAACCTGGTGGATATCAATTTATGCTAAAGTTCACCGAAATTGAGAATTACAACAATTTCTGAACACCTTTTACTCCAGTAAATCCATACAGTCTGGCCTTGATCGATATCAGTTATCCCATTTCGCGGTAAGCATGACATAATTCAATTCAATATATTACAGTTAAATACTGTTGGTTGCAGAGAACTAATATATATGCAAGTATGTATATGGTGTTGCGAACCTAGTAAAAAATTAGTTCAGTTGTGACCAGAAGGATAAACCAAAGGCAGCATGAACGGAAAGTGTAATCTCATGCACATTAGTTTCGTGCTTACTGGCAACTCATCAGTAGGAGGCGGTATTACGCCCTTTAACCACTATATATTTGGTCAAAGAATTTGGAATAATAGGACGGTACAATCTCCAAGACGAATGTGTAAATCTGCAATAGTGAAGCTAACATCATATAAAGTCTACCACAATGCGACTTCAACGCTAACTCACACTACATAATATATATATACCGAGTCTGTAATGGATACTAACACTATGGCTATTGTGTTGGTAACCGATACTTTTCGACATTGTACCCGAAAAGTTACTTGTACAAACACTATGAATCTGAGTCGGTACATACATGACACAACCTGATGGATATCAATTTATGCTAAAGTTCTGATGAGTCGCCAGTAAGCACGAAACGAATGTGCATGAGATTATACTTTCCGTTCATGCTGCCTTTGGTTTATCCTCCTGGTCACAACTGAACTAATTTGTTACTAGGTTCGCAAAACCTAATACATACCTGCATATATATTAGTTCTTCGCAACAAACAGTATTTAACTGTAATATATTGAATTTAATGATGTCATGCTTACCGCGAAATGAGATAACTGATATCGATCAAGGCCAGAGTGTATGGATTTACTGTTCAGAAATTGTTGTAATTCTTAATTTCGGTGAACTTTAGCATAAATTGATATGCATCAAGTTTGTATCATGTACCGACTCGGAAACCAAAGTGTTTGTACCATGTCCCTTTTCGGTACAATAATGTTGGTATCAGTTACTAACACAATAGCCATAGTGTTAGTATCCTTTACAGACTCGGTATATATATTATATAGCGTGAGTTAGCGTTGAAGTCGTATTGTCGTAGACTTTATATGATGTTAGCTTCACTATTGCAGGTTTACACATTCGTCTATGAGATTATACCGTCCTATTATTCCACATTCTTTGACCAAATATATAGTGGTTAAAGGGAGTAATACCGGCTCCTACTGATGAGTTGCCAGTAAGCACGAAACGAATGTGCATGATATTACAATTTCCGTTCATGCTGCCTTTGGTTTATCCTTCTGGTTGCAACTGAAATAATTTGTTACTAGGTTTGCAACAGCTAATACATACTTGCATATATATTATTTAGCTATAAAACTAGACGTTTGGTCTTTCAAAATGGGCTTTCAAAGCAACAGGAAGAAACTAGCGAAAAGAATTGAAGAGAACTTTTTCAATTGGAAAATTATCAATATAATTGGCATTTTTACTAAACAGTTTATCATTAATAGTAAAATTAGAAAAAAGTAATTTTAAATATTGAATTATTCGATTATCAACGTTATATTGGGTTGGGGTGGCGTGACGTGTATTCTGACTGACGAATAAACAGAAAGTAAAAAGCGTACGAGTCGATGGGATTTAAAAGTTTTATTATACTGAAGTTGGAACTTTTACCTGAACCTTAATACCAGCTCGTTTTAAGGAGTTCCTTGTGTGAGGCATGATTGCTCTGGTTTGAGTTCCACAAAAAAGAATATATGCTTAGGTTAATGGAAATAAAAAAGATCATTTTCTTTATTCTCATTTAAGATAAATTCTGTGAAGAATTCTTATCATATTAAAATCGAGTAAATCGTACTACGTGTTGCAATATTTCCTCCTGTAAAATTACCATTACTTAATACCATAATGTTTGTCAAAAATGTAGTCTTTCAAATGTTAAACATTTACTTCTAAATATAAATTTTCGCTGCGACTAAATAACTGGTTATATATAAAAAAATCAATTAGTATACATTGAAAAAATAGAAGACGTGAGAATATATTTGTATGTTCTACCATGTGTTCCGATATTTTTTTAATGAAGAATTTAAAACTTTTGTCTTGGTTAAACATTTCGAATATTGCACGCAACTATTGAAAATTGAAGCGTTAATTTGTCTAAAAATCGTCTGATCTTAACTTAGGTTATTTATTCAACGAAAAGCGACTAACTTAATTGAACAATTATTGATTGCGCGGATGATGACAACAATTATTTACATCAAGTTGGCGAGCTTGAGATCAATACCAATCTCATTGTAACTACCAAGTAGCATAATGTAGCAAAATTACCTTAAATTTTTTGCAAAATAATTGAAACTAACTCCTTTAAAGAGTAAGGGCTCCCTTGTAAAAAAAACTCTTTTGCATTATAGTTGCAGAAGTAGAGTTACATTTTAACCATACATCCTATTTAAAAATAAATAATGAAGTTAATCAACAATGGACAAGACAGCGTTCGTCAACATTGGCTAAGAGCTCTAAAATTGGATACAATAAACTAAATAATCTGTAAGTAAATCAAACTCAGCTTTTTAAAAAGTATTTTTTAATGGATGAAATTGTGGTACAATTTAACGAAAATATCAATAAAGCTTAGTTGAATTTGACCTCGATGCATATATTTGTTTAGGGTAACTGTTTTCATGCTTGGTCAGCTATTCTAAATGGACACTAAATATATATATATATATATATATATTTCTTATTAAACAGAAAAATAACATTACTAACAAAGTTGATAATGGCCATTTATTTCAAGAATACTAAACGTCAAATTAAGATCTTTCATTTATATACATCCTTCGTTTTCATTTGATTATGTGTGTGCCAACAAATCTGACTCGGTTTTAATTATATTTACTGTTTTGGCTGATTAGTAAGTTTGCATGCGTATGTGTCTGTGTGTGTAGCTTTTTCATGTAAATGACTTGATGTATTGATGGATTGAGAGTTAACCAACTTTTCGCTTGGTTGGCTGTTACGTGTAAGATTGTTTTCTGCCCGAGGGTAGTTTTTCGTTACGCATTGTGCCTCAATTTTGTCCTGCTCACTTGGTAACAGCGCAGGTGCGAACAGCAATGTTGAATGCCTATATTGTTTTAAAATTTCTGTCTCTGTATTTGCAGCTGTTTTTCCCCTTCAGACTGTTGTCAATCCGGTTGAATGTATGTTGTGTCTGGTTGAAGGGGTGTTTGGTATTACCTGAATGCTAGTAAATTGAAAGAGTTTCCTTGATGCGGAACTGGAATAATTGTAATTACCTGATCTGCGTTTTGACTAACGCAGCTTCCATTGTTCCAGTAATTTTCTTTTTCTATGATATTTCGATCTTCCTTACCGAAGATCTTCATCAGATGCATTTCACGAAACAAATGAAGCAAGCGCTTGCTGTTGTTTCGTGGCTTCATCAATCTTCGGCAGAAAGATCATAGAAAAAGAAAATTACTGGAACAATGAAAGCTGCTAGTAAATTGTTGTTGGGTTTTGTGATTCGTGTCCAGTCGATTATAATATCATGTTGATAAAACTTTTGAATATTTGAATTGATCTTTGGCATCCAACCTCATGATATAAGAAAATCTATAAATTATGCAATTCATATAGCTGGATTAAACGCTATATACATATAATTCATCATTATAAACCAAAATTAAACGCAGTAGTAAACACATTTCATGAAGCAGACCATCTTCGTCTGTATTAAGAACTAAAACTATATTTCTTTCTTGAAATCAGGTATGCGAGGTTGAAGTCAACACCAATTGCATATATATGGAAATCAAAATTAGATATGCGGCTCTCACCTCTAGTAGTCTTGTAGAGATTGTACGTGACTGGAAATGTCGGCTGCACAATATACATGCAATCACGAACACTAGTTGTTTGTAGCTTTTGCCACACACATATTTATAGACAAGACAAATAAACAATTATGTATTGCGCGGGTTGTGGTAAAAATTCTTTAAACCAAGTATGCGAGCTTCAAGTAAACACCAATTCCATTGTTTTAACAAGTCGTCGAACAAAATAACAAAACCACTGCTAGGCGCAACGCAGTGACACGTTTCGAACTTCCATGATCATCATCAGAGTACAACGGCAAACTGCCTAGCGAGGATCAAACCGCATTGCATATATATGGAAATCAAAATTAGACATGCGGCTATCACTTCTCGCGGTGTCGCATAAATTGAACTTGACTGGAAATGTCGGCTGCAAAATTTCTATGCAGTCACGAACATTATTATGTAATTGTATTTTATATCTATATGTGTGTGGCGAAAGCTGCAATCAGTTAATGTTCGTGACTGCATAGAAATTGTGCAGCCGACATTTCCAGTCAAGTTCAATGTATGCGAGACTGCTAGAGGTGAGAGCCGCATATCTAATTTTGCTTTCCATATATATTCAATGCGGTTTGATCCTCGCTAGTCAGTTTGCCGTCGTACTCTGATGATGATCATGGAAGGTCGAAACGCGTCAGTGCGTGCGACTGGCGGTAGTTTTGCTATGTTGTTCGACGACTGGTTAAATACAATGGGATTGGTGTTTACTTCAAGCTCGCAAACTTGATTTAAAGAATTGTTGCCACCACCTGCGCAATCAATTATTGTTAACTTGTATTGCCTATAAATGTATATGTGGCGAAAGCTGCAAACAGTTAATGTTCGTGACTGCATAGTAATTGTGCAGCCGACATTTCCAGTCAAGTTCAATATATGCGAGACTGCTAGATGTGAGAGCCGCATATCTAAATTTGATTTCCATATATATTCAATGCGGTCTGATCCCCGATAGTCAGTTTGCCGTCGTACTCTGATGATGATCATGGAAGGTCGAAACGCGTCAGTGCGTTGCGGCTGGCGGTAGTTTTGTTATGTTGTTCGACGACTGGTTCAATACAATGGAATCGGTATTTTCACTTCAAGCTCGCACACTTGATTTAAAAAATTGTTACAACCACCCGCGCAATCCATTATTGTTACATTCGTACCATCTGTTTGCTGTTAAACGGGCCTTCAAATGCAAGTTTGCGTATGTTGGTGAATGCATGGGCACTGATAAATCTCATCGTATACCCACTGAGTGTTTTGCGTTGCAATTATGCATTGGAGTTCTATATACTCATTGGTCGTAGGTTGCTCCATGTGGTGATAGAAATTATTTAAATCAAGCTTTCTATTTTGATAAAATCACCAATCCAATTATATCCAGATTTAGCAGTATATACTAGGCAATGCACAATGTTGGAAAGGAAATTTATCAGACAGACCGGTTTCTTTATTATAAGGACTTTTTCGGGCAGTGTCCAGAATTTTGCCGTGAACAGGGATGTAACATAATTACGTCTGCTTTTTTTAAACTGAAACTGACAACGTGCCTTTTATAGAATTTTATTCAAAATTGGTAAAATTGAAATAAATTTAAGTGCAAATGAAATTTTATATTTAATTCTACTTCTTGAATTTTATTTGAATCGCATTCCTCTTTACTGCTTATGCGTCAGAGGCAGAATAATTCTAGGTCTATTTATCCGAAGATCCAATATTCCGATCGTTTACCACAGATATCATTCCACTATTAAGATAAATTGAATAGATATATATTTATATTTATAATTAATTAATTGTTCCTTTCTTCATCAATGAAAAGTCAGCTTCTAATTAGCGTGATGACTTTTGTGTTCTTATGTCTGACGGGACCACAATGCTGGAGATTCAACGCTGTTATAATTTCTTTAACCTGTTAGGTACTAGAAATATATGATTGTAAATGCAAAACAAAGTTAAATGCTGAACGAACTTTAATAAAATTTATCATTCATGCATCGTTTTGAACCAAATACCAGCTTTAAAATATATCATTTGAAAGATTAAATTCTGACCATTAGAGCGCCTTTTCGAAGTAATATTTTGTTTTTGAATCAATTATTCAAAATCTGCCTGTAAAGACTCTCCCATAAAACATGTAAAATCGTTATCCGCCTTTCAAAGTATAAGGAGCCAAATAATTAAAATAATATATTAATCACGCTTTCTACTAATAACTCTATTCAGAGTTTGAATGGATATCATTAAAATAATTAAATAAATTTAATGTTTTACACTTTCATAGATGGAGAGTGTGGTGATAAAAATTGTTTGAATAAAATTTGGGACTCGAATTAATACCAATTTTATTTCTTTTAATCAGTCATACAACAAAGCTAAGCTTTCCACGACGGCAAACTGGCTAACGAGGAGCAAACCGTAATGCCTATATAATGTGTGTGAAATCAAATACGGGCTCTCATCCGTAACAGTCTCACATAAATTGAACTTTAGAGAAATCGACAACTGGACAATGTACATTCAAAAGCAAATTAACTATTTTTCCAGTTTTTGCCAAAAAATATTTACAACAACACTGAGAAATCTTTTTCTGTGCGGTGTTTGACTGTCTCAACTACACAACTTTGAATTAAATATTCCCTCGAGTTGTTCAGGTCTGCGGGATCCTGTTTTAGAAATTACTTTTAATTATATTCTTCGCAAACGCGCCCAGGTGTTACATTGACTATCGAAACGCATATGGACTGTCAACAACAATATTAAACGGCTATATTTCGCGCAACTCTAATTCAAGAAACCGTGTTTTGCCATTTTCTATTTTGTAGTCCGTATTTTAGACTAGAATATATCATTTGCTAGGTAAATCTCCAGGGTAATTAAACGAACCAAAGATTCCGTTTTTTGCAAAATTGAAAATAAAATTAGACTGGAAAACCATGTCGACGATTTGGCAAAAAAGACAATTTTAATTATTTTGGTTAATTCCGAAATTAATAATAAATATTTAATATAAAAGCAGAAAATATCATCGGTAAATTAGAAGCTACACTTATCAACACTGAAACATTTTCAGCAGACACTGTGTAATGGCAAAAAACATGCAGACATTTTCTCTAAATATCGAAAAACGACTGGTGCAATAACATTCAGTAATTATTTTTTGAATATTAAATTATTATTCCAACTTAACTAAAAAAACTGATTTTAACAACAAGGTTATTAACTTGAAAAAACATTTTACTTTTATAAACATACTTTTTCGTACAAGTATGATATTGGCATCATAGCATATGAGTGCAAATCAAAACCTCATATTCCACAGCTAAGTACTGTTAGACTAATTATATTTAAAATGGTGTTATTTGCCCTACCTCTCTTAAATTGTTTGCGCATTTTCTAGTAATATGGCTGTTCAGTTATGCAGTTGAAGATGATATATGGCATTGTGTTGTCAATGCACTTTAAACCGACATAGTCCTTCAACTTTAACAGACTAAATATGCCATAAAGTACATCAATTTTTCGCAATTTGCTGGTATCCGTTGTTCACACGTACTTAACTGATAAGTGACAAAAGGACTATTTCGTTGTTGAAACGAGCAGCGTATCTGAGAATATAACATAAGCAAGAAAATCGCGTAATTTATTAATTACGCAAGTAAAATTGGACCCAGAATAGGCTTGGTAAATAGAAGATCTACGAACACGTAAATTGCTTTGATGTAGATTTAATCGACATTGGCCATCGCATTTCTGACATTTTAGAATTCTGCTAAAATAAGAAACGCAGCAATTTCTCACGTTAATATGGAGACGGCTCCCGATGCTGAAAGCCAAACGAGAATATATACAATATTGTTAAAATGTATATTGTTTCGTTGAAAATTCCACCTTGATATTACGTTTGAAGTCTGAGTTTCATCGTGATTTTATTTATAATATTTCAGGCACGCACAAGGAGAAACGTATGGCATTCGAGCTAAAAATCTTTTTTAGGAAAATAATGTGTATTTTGATTAATAATCACACAAATTTGCAGCATAAAAGTAAATCTGTGCTATTTTCCCTCAGGCGTATAAGTTTCCAGAAATATTTTATTTTTCATTAGTTATATGCAAGTTAAAAATAATTTTTAAAACATGGCAACTTTTGAGGTATAAATTTTAAATTGCCTTAAATTTAAAAAATGTACTTTTGCGTCTTTATATTTTTGAACTATTAAATTTTACTTAAGAGACAATTGCTTTACGAATTTGACGTAAATCAATTTATAAAGCCTAGGCTTACTAAAATATATATGTAGATCAACGGAAAAATTCTGGAAATTTCTTTAATTTAGGCATTCAGCCGTTTCTATTATAGTTTAAACCTAACCAGCGTGATTAGTTATTTTTTCATATTTGAATTTACATGCCCAGATTTGAAATCAAATATACGTTATTTAGATGCAATGAAAGTATACTGTCTAACGAGCAACAACAGCAATATATATATATATATATATATATATATATATATATATATATATATGTATAAATATATATATATAAGGAAATCAGAGTTGCATATGTGGTACTCACCTCTAGTATTCTTGCATTATTTTACTTGCCCAGAAATGCCAGTTGCAAAATTTCCAAGCAACTACGAATACTGACTTTCCGCAGAGTTTTCCGCAGTTATATAAGTTTTAAATTTTCTAAAAATCACTGATTGCCCGAGTTTTGATTGCAAGGCTTTAAATTAAGTTAATCGGGTGCACAACATGGCAAAACCACCGCCAATCGCACGTACCGACCCATTTCGACATTCCATGATTATCATCAGTGTACGACGGCAAGCTGACTAGCATGGATTAAACCATAATGTGCATATATGGATATGCGGATCTCATTTCTTGTAATATTTCATACATTATACTTGGCTGAAAATGTCGGCTGCACAGTAATTATGCTCTAACGAACGTGACTATTTGAAGGGGAAAAAGGCGTCAGAATTTGCGACTGGTGATATACAAACGTATCAGTGTTAATTCATGCTCGCAAACTTGATTTAGAGATTTTTTATTACCACCTGTCTAATAGGCAATCATTGTATTCGATAGTGATAAAAAATAGCTTAATTCCATTTTGCAGAGATGAAATTATCTCTAATGCACACATTTTAAAATGTTCTTTTGCACATTAAATGTAGTTTAGATTTAAATTAAGCAAAATGAACATGATTTTTTGTAAAAATTTTATAACTCCTGGGTTAAAATGCCGTATTATACATTGCGGATTCCTCTTCGTTAATGAGATTGTCGTCATTATTTGACGATGAAAACGGTAGAGCATACCTCATCAGTAACTGTGACGAAAAATAGTTTCACCCCAATATGCGTCAGTAACAATCTGAGGTAGGTCATTATTTAAAGTTAGTAAAATGCAGTGAAAAAATCCACATAACCACAAGTATAGTTCTAACACAATTTTTTGTGTTTGGTGGGTTTATTTATCAAATCTGTAAATTTTTAACTTTCGTCCTTCTTATCTTAAGTACAGACGTTTACAAACGTCAACGTTCAAGATTGTGCAAAACCGTATTGGAGTTTAGATTAAAGTTCATACCTTCAACGAGATTAAAATGCCGTCTCTTCTTGGCTTCTTGACACTTAATTGTCTAGCAGATAAAGCCTAGGAATTTGTTCATTATATCAACACCACACCTTATACGTCAATAAGGATCTTAACATAATCAACATAAGATTATTGCCTCTTAGCTAACTCGATATGTTTATAGGGATAATGACCATTGCCATTAAAAGTAAACGACATTTAATTTGTCTATTTAAGCCAAGTTTGCGTTATTAACGAGAACATGAAATTTATTTTTAACACAGTCGCAGAACATAGTTAAACTAAAGAATTATGTGATTTAGGTCCATTTAAAGCCTGTCAAACTTATCCAAATGCATAAATTTCTAACTTATAAAATTTTAGCTAAACCCAGACGCATTTCTTATGGCCGCTACTTGGAAGTACCTTGTGGGGAAGAATCTGGTCTATTGGAAAAATTGCGTTGACAAACATATGCAGTTCTTAGTCTTTACGAGTACAACCACAACCAAATCCATCTATTTTATTTTTCGTATTATGGTGTGGAAAGAAAATTCAATGTTACATTCTCAAGACATTTTATTAGTCCTTTTATGTATAACATTTCTTATATGGAAGGCACAGAGCATCTTTAACATATAAGTGATTACATTTAGGTGCTCCATATATTGAAATGTTTAATTACCAGAAGAATTTTTCTTGGGTAGCCTATTTCTGGCCTTCTATGACATTGTTAGCTTCACGCAAAATTAAATGACCATAAAAGGTGAATACCTTGCGCAACTTTGACAAAGAGGAATTTGTTTCTCTTTAAAGATAACCGCTCGCAAACGCAAATTTCAGTTTGCATTCGCAGAATATTTAAATTTGGTTCAAAATTTCTAACCTTCACGATGCAAAGCAATACGAGTTATTTAAAATTTATATCTAAACCTTCTCTTTTAACTTTTATAGTTATATTTCGTTAAGAAATACAAACTGCGATGACGCAAATTTAATTTCCAGATTTTCAGATAAGGCAATATGCCACGACAAATATTTTGTACAAAATTGAAAGGAAATCTGCATTTCACATCATTCGCGCAAAAGCAACAGCTTTTTCTCTGTAATTTTATAAAAACATATTTGAAGGTATTAATGAAATGCCATAATATCGCAATTTAAAATAAATACATATTATATGCACCCATCTGCTTTCACATTTTGAAACTATAATATATTTAAATAATTCAGTTTGTTTGAATTTGCAAGCTATGATAATATAGAGTGCTCCAAACTAAAGAAATATTAGAACCGAGTGCATAATGCACCTGTTTATTACAACCAATAGAAAACTTTACAAAAAATAAATCTCACATGTGTTAATAAGAAATCAACGAAAGCATCGCGCTCACAACATTTAAACAGAAAATCAGTAAACCAAATTCCAGTCACAAATTCCTATGGCATTAAAAAGTTAAAATTAAATTATTCCGCGGATTGTGATAACCATTCTACAAAAGGAGTTTACATAATTTAGCACAAGGCCAATCAAATTTTTCAATGTCATCCGCCGTCTGTTGGAAGAAGCGTCGCGTTTTGATTTTCCACTGTCGTCCTGTGTGTGGTAAAATCTTGAAAATTGTTATGATCCCGAGTATATAAATCTTGTGCAGTTGATAACGTCAATCAAGTACAATTTTGTAAGAAACATGTTGCACGACATTGAATAGATTAATTACCTTATCTTTTTGTGCCTAACAAGGTGTTTGAATTCACTGTCTTCAATAGTTCGGTTGTTACGTTTAGCAGCCTTTTTCAACAGAAGCACATCCCACAAACTATTTAACAAGCAATAAGTCAGGTACTAAATTGAGTTTAAACAGTTTAATTTATACTTATTTCTCGATCTCTTAAGCTTAACTCTATTTTCACCAGGTAAGTGTTTGTCATGTATGTGTTTAAGAGTCTGCACGTGCATATTCATTTAAATGAATTAATGAGCATACGCTACGCTTGTATGTGTGTATCTGTGTGGACGTTTGTTTAAAACAATGCGAGTATCCCTTATCCAAGTGAAACTAAACTGCTAAATATCAATTCCTCTTTGTACACGTCAAACTTATTTTTATACTTAATTTCTTAAGTAATGTTTTTACGAGTGGCAACCGGGTAGAGAATGGGCAAGATACTGTGAATACCCGGGTGTAAAATTTTCTCGGTAAATAATAAAGAGTTAGTAAAATTAAATGTAAATAATGGTAAAATTTTTCAATAGGATAGAAAGTTCAAGATACGTAGGAGGTCAAAACAGAAATTCGAAAATTGCCTAATAATGAAAGATAACAGTATTATTTCAAAGAAAATTTTCCATATTTAACAAAAACCTAAATGTTTGCTAAAACGTGCCACACAAAATAAAATACCTAAGTTCAAAGATACAATCAGATAACAAGTAATCAAGGATATAATTAAAAGATAATAAAAGTAACAATTGTATCTTCATGTGTCTGGTGTGGTTGCAGACGCATAAAAGTTTGTGGTCGTAGTAGATCGACGAGATTGATTAGAGAATCCATTGAAATTAAATCGAGATATGACATGACGATTGAAACAGACGTAACAAAATCACTAAGTTCAATTTGGAATAAATCATTAAATAATGGTAGGAAGCGAAGGTTGCACGAGTCAGAATCTGAAACTCGCTCAAGAAAAAGAATGAGTACATTGGATTGCTATTAACTTACAGATGGACTGGGGTGAGTAATTAAATTTATCCTAATTTATATTCGGATTATCATTATATTACTTTTTTTTAATTTATGTTCTACTGATTCATTTAATCTTTATTTCTGTATAATTTTTCGAACAATTAATTAAATATCGCCCTAGTTATTTTCGGATTAACTTATAATTTCATCCTTGATTACTTGTTATCTCATTGCATATATTAACTTAGGATCTTTATCTGCAACTTTTCTTTGCATCATTATTATTACCTTTCTTTGGTAGGTAATTTTCGAATTTCTTTTGCGGTCCCATTCTTATTTTATCTTTCTATCCAATTGAAACATTTTTCTTTATTTTTATTTATTTTTACTAACTCTTAATTATTTACCTCGAAAAATTTGCACCCGGGTATTGTCAATATCTTTACGCATTTCTTTAATTATATGTAGCTATTTATTTCTCAGTCTTAAAAAAAAGCCCACACGCATACACACACACAAGTGTGGCGCACGATTTTCACGTGAATCGTCCTATGTTGTAAGATCACTGTAATTTAACTGGGATGAGTGTACACGTGGAGTAACTGATTACTTCTCAATTGAAATTAAACGAAAGCACGTACGCACATGCATGGCGGAGTCAATCTAAAGACAATGTATACAAACACCTTGTCTTGCATAACGAGGATAAGCTAAATACAATGTTTCTCTGATTACTACCAGTTGAGACCTTATTTTTCGTAACAATTATATGCGTTAAGCTTCAATTAAGTTTCAGTTGAAGGATATACCAAATTCAGCATGAACGAAAGTTATATCTTAAAGTACACATACGCTTGGTGCTAATTGGCGACTTATCAGTAGCAGTCGGTACTACGTCCTATACATACTATATATCTGGTCAAGAAATGTGAAACAATTTGACAGGTGGACAGTAGAATCTTTTATACTATTATAAATTCATGCAATAATAAAGTAACCTTTTAAAAATTTCTTCGACAGTGCGACTTCAAGTTCAATTTACTAAATATAATATACACCGAGCCCGTACCAACCGAATCGTTTTAAAAATGCCGATCTTGTATGGGGTACCAACGCATTAGTTTCTGAATGACAAGCCTGTACCGAGTAGCATTATAATGGATTTCGAGTTAGGCCAAATTTGAGAATTACAACCACTTCTAAACAGCTGTTACTGCAGGAAGTCCATAAACTCTGGCCTCAATCGACAATAATTTACCATATTTGGTCATATTTAAAACATCACTCAATTAAATATATAATAGTTTTATATAGTTTTTTGTGAAGAATTCATATATATGCAATTAGTTATTAGGGTTTGCTTACATAGTTACAAATTACATCAAATAGAACCAGAAGGATATGACAAATCCAATTTGAACAAAAAGGTCTAATTTCATGTGCACATGCGTTTCGTGCTTTCTAGCGACTCATCAATAGGTGTCGGAACTACGTCTTATAATTACTACATATTTAGGGAAGACATATTTTGGACATATGAACGGCAAAGCTAATATACGAATATAAAATCAAGCAGTAATGGAGTCAACCTCCTATATAGTCTTCGAGAATACGACATCAAGACCAACGCATTATATTTAATACATACAGAGCATGTACTGAATAAAAACAAAGGGTTTTTTGTCGATTTACGGAAAAAACAGGTGTTCGGAAATAGATGTAATTCACAATTTTGTCTAATATTGGATTATCTCAACAATCATTGTGCTTGTACGCAGTTCAGGCTCGCTATTTGATAACCATTGCTTTCGTAATATGCACAGACTCGCAAACTTGCGACACCTTATATTGATACCAAATACGGGCTCGGCATTTTGAAAATATTTGTGCTGGTTCCATTTAAAGGCACAGTGTATATCATACACAATGTCTTGGCTTTAACGTTGCGTTGTCGAAATCTTTATATGAAATAAGCTTCATTGCAGCTTGAACACACATACATATGGGATTGAAAGTAGCTCAGTAATATCTGGAGAGGATTTATATAATTTTTCAGTATAACAGACTCTGTTCATCTTCGGAAAGACCTAAAGTTGATCAATTTATAAATATATTGCATTTGTTGCGGAACAAATGGTTTTCTATTTTATTTAAACGCTTCTTTGAATACTAAGATAAATCAATTAATAATATTTTATATGTTGTATTACCTTTTTCAGAACTTTGCCGTACAACGCAGTTGAGTTTTACGAACACAGGATACTTTTATATTTACATAGTTTAAGCACCTGACCCATTATGTACATACGTTTGTCAGTATAACGGCAGAATTATGTAGTGTAGAAAAGGAAATTCAATAAATACAAAACAATTCTTAGTTTAAACTGACATATGCAAGTAATTAATGGGTCAGGTGATTATATCAAGATTGAAACCTTGATTATATTAATTGTTATCACCGCCCGCGCAAGCAATGTTCGTTTAATTGGGTATTTGGTTTAATTACTCGTTTAAATTTGAACTAAAATATTGACAAAGTTATGCAGTAATTATTCATATATGTGATGCCTAATTGTGATTAATTGTTTAAATCATAAAACAACCAAAAATCGTATCACCACAGTAACAATTTTTCAGAAAAGTAAGCGATTACGTAAAAGAATTAACAGAATAAAGCAAATCAGAATTAATTTATTTGAATTCTACGAGCTGATATTGCTTAAAATATGCATAGAAAATACTTGCTATGATTTACATATTGAAGCAACCATAAAACATAAATCAATTGAAAAACGGTTCCAGCAAAATAATAAAGTTTGTGAATATACCAATGGAAATTAACACGACATCAAAAAAAATTTATAATTTTTTTATATACCATGATAGCTCGAACATAGCATAGGAGGCCAATGTCTGATTTCTAAACAAATTTATGATTAATGTCAATGCGCAAGATAGTTATTCTGCCATCAAACAGTCAATTACATTTTACTACAACTTACGCAATAACTGCTTACATCTTTGGTAGGTAATTTTGCTTAATTACTTAAGAATTTAGGACTAGAATATAGTAGGCTAAGAACAACAACAAATTTGGTCAATGCGTTCAGAATTGCAAAACAAAGAATTTTCCAAAAATAAGCTAAGTTTATATGTTTAAATCGAATATGCTGGCTTGAGAGGAAGACTGTTCCATTTTATAAAATTAGTTGCACAACATGGCAATAACTGCTGCCAGTCACATGTAATGATTTGTCTCGACCTTAAATTTATATCATCTAGAGAAAACTAGAAGCTGACTAACGACTAAAAAGTCACATCAATTATGTATTGAAATAAATAAGAGCAGTTTTCCACATTTAGATAAACGCATATGTTTTAAAAAATGAAAAATCCTTCATTGTTCAGGTGATGATAATACATCTTTTAATCAAGTTTGTGAGATTGATATAAAAACCAATCCCATTGTATTTATTTAGTTCGACAAAATAGCAAAATTAACGCTAGTTACACGCACTAATATGTTTCCAACTGCATTTTTTCGCCAACATGGTAGTACGGAAAATTGTCTGACCAAAATCAAACCGAATTGTAAAAGAATATTTGCGGTTCTCTACATCGGTATTACATAAATACATCAAAGGTTACTTGCCTGAATTTTAAAAAATGCAAGCAAATACGAATTAGCAAAATTATATTTTATAAAATTCTTTATTAGAAGTTGAACGAACAGACAATTATATATGAACGGAATACGATTTGGTTTATCTTCCCCGTTTATGCGTTAGTTTGTGCCTGTGGTTGTCTCTATTTCTCCTACTATTTATAGTTTTCAATTTCTTCTAAATGAATTATGAAATTATCTTTATGTTTAATTGAACTCGAAACATGGCGAATAATTAAGCGATCTTTCCTTCCTGTTTTATAGAAGTATGCAGTTGGAGGAAAACATTGCTTCAATACATCCATAATAATATGTTTTACGCAACATTTTATTTGAGCTGATATTAAACAGCTCCACGTTTGTTTAGTCTGTCAAGTTTTATGTAACTGGAATATAACCATATGTTTTGTTTACCAAATTTTAATTACTGACAGATTCATTTCACCATAAATTTTTCAAAATGTGGTCTTGCTTCTAACGGATTTTTGATTTGTTAAAATATGTATCTGCTTTAAAGATGCAGGACGGAACGAGATGAATGTTCCGCAATTTGAAGGAAATGACGCAGGAAAAATGCTTCCAACCGGGGCAATTTATTTTACACCGCGTGGTCATACGGATCCCATAGTTGAGGCGTTGCCATCAACCAAAAACGTAACCATGTATGACCACCATGAAGACAAAGAAGACGCCACCACGGAAGCTATGTCTACGAATACACCAGTCTATGTAGCTACCGATTCGGGAGATACTACAAATGGTTATCCAGATTCTATTAATCAGTCATCAACTTGGCCTGTCGTAAACGAAAAAGATCAATCACCAACACAATTACCGAGAGAATCTATCGAAAATGCTGTGGAACCTGAGGATATTACACCATCTAGCACAGGCATTACGTCCGAGTTGACAGAGGAATCGTTTTCAAGCACAAATCCTCCAAGTGTTCTAAGTGTTGCCGACGACACAGCTCAAACCTTTAGCACTCAGGTGGTGATAACTAGTCCACAGTTTTCAGATGTGCCAGCAGTGACTGTGCTGTGTGATACAGGATACACTTGGGATGCGAAAAAAGGGATTTGCGTTCGTCTGCTAGTAAGCTGTCCACGCGGTATGTACCTAAATGGGGGAACGGCTAAGTGCGAGATTCAAACATCTGGAGATAACAGGTGTACGGCCGGTTTCTATTATGACAGTTCATTGAACAGTTGCATAGGTAAATCACGTATACCAATAAATTAAGTTAGTTTAGGCCAAATTTAAAAGATGTTGGTTATTGTGTTTTGAAAAGTCTAAGGCGTTGGACTATGTGATATTGTTGTTTGCTTTATCCAAAAATTCTAAATAATGAATTTAGTGATATTAAAGTTTCCTGATCTCAATTATCTGACGCAAATATCTATCGTTTAACGATTTAAGCTTTAATTTATCTATGTTGATTTATAATAGTAGTAGGTGAAACCATTTTATGAAATAACGAAATTGTTATAAATAACGCAACCTTATGCGTTCAATTACATTAAGTTTTGTTTTTTGAAAAGAAGAACCAAATTTAAAATTAAGAATAAACTGCTGTCAAATAAGAAGGAATATCTTAATTTTTGGTAAAGAAACTTCAGTAAAATTCAAAATATTCTTTCAATGTGCAAATGTAAAAGGAAAATTTGTCGGATATAATAAACAGTTATTTCTAATTTTCACCTCCATTATACATAAGTAAATTTATTCATATAATTTTATAAGGCAAACAACATAAAATGAAAACAAAGGGGGTATTTTATGCGAGTGAATTCTTTCGAATCACTATATTTTGCGCTCCTTCCCAGGTCCAATTTTATATTTGTTTTTCTATCATATATGTATATGTATGGAAATTTAAAACCAATGTGGAGAAAGTGAGAAGGAAACTTCTTTTATGTGACAAAATTTATTTATCTATTTAAACTTTAAAATGATAATAATTAATTAATTTTTTATATGTAAAGCGTTTCAACTTAATTCTTGCCAAAGATTTTTTCTGAGCGAAAAATCGATTGAAATCTGTGCACTTTTAATTTGAAAGAAACTGGATTTACAAAACAAACAATGAAGTTCGAGACACTTTTTAGGGCCCAATAGCGAAACGGTCAATACGTGAAGTTGTTAGGCATTACAAATATTTTGAATGGAATAAATTGGAAAATTTGAAGTTTACAATTTTGTTTTCATAAATTGATTTGCAAGACAAAATAAATACTGATTTATTATATAGATATTTCGAGGAGAAATTTGGTTTTAGGTATGGCACCCACATTGATTAGTCGTGGATGTATGTAGCTACATTTCACAATAATTTCAATCGAGTTTGCATTGCAGATTGCTGGCTTATTTCAAAGGTGCATAATTATGTCAACGTGTATTAACCAATGTCTGTGTGTCATTTAATTTTTGCCAGGAAATCACAATTATAGCTTGTTTAATTAAATAAATTTTATATATTGGCTTCGCCAGTTCATCCTACGTTGATAAATAAGATAAGAATAATGGCTTGCCACAAAGTTGCCAAACAAAAGCAACGTACGAGGAAAAGCAACATTCATGCCAACATCAATAGTTTATCTTTGTTTGGATTAAATAAAATTCTTCTTGACAGAATTAATGGAAGCAACTCCAGGTCATAAGCCGAAGCCAGATTGTTGGAATGGACGCTAACAGGGGAAATAAGTCGATACTAATAATGACGAATAAAAAATGAACTAATCTTTTTCTTTCGGATTTGATAATTCTGGTGAAATTCTATGAAATTTAACCATTTGCTTACCAGTCTCGATCAATACGAGTTTACAGGTTACTTTTACATTCATGTGAATGATGTGACAAGAGTGAGTATGGTGTATCCAGTTTAAGTAGAAATTTTATTTTAATGGCGGCAAAGCCTAATTAAATTTTGGTAGAACAGATATTTTAAAACTTCATGCAATGCCTACGTAAGATTCCCCGTGGGTTGAACGTGCCTGCAAGAATTTTAAGTCGTTCTAGCAATGGAATCCTATTTGAGCAGGTAAAAGCGAATTAAGCAGATTATATTTAATGACGTATTTCCATCACAACTGCAAACCGTGTTGTTTGTACTGAGCATCCATAATATGACATCTTTTACCTGGATTTCAATACAGTTGTAATCTCCGAATCGTTCAATTTTGAAGCATCTGGACATTTTATACTAGCCGCTTCGCGTTTGATCTTGCAAATTGTCTGTCAACATATAACCAAAAGCACAATACGATAATATATAGAACTCTGACCATAATCACATGTAATGAGCTCAGCTTTGAAGATGGCAGGTAGCATGATACGTCATATAGTAATCCGTGTAAGAAAACTATTTATATTTTTATTCACAAAATAGAACGAACACACTGGCCAGTTAATGATGTAACATAACAAGTTAGAGTATTTTCTTATTCTTAAACATATAAACATGGAAATTTTTTATGTTGGGCAGTATGGTTCATTAACAATAATTCTCAGTGACTGACCAGTTTATGAACCTCGGCA